>JAJEJO010043671.1:0-40271 GCA_020662805.1 Glaucomys volans | reverse complement strand
TCTCACTGAGTTGCTTAGGGCCTCGCTAAGTTGCTGAGGCTGGCTTTAAACTCGCCATCCTCCTGACTCAGCCTCCCAAGTCGCTTGGATTACAGGCGTGCGCCACCACGCCCGGCTTGATTTACAACAGTTTTTATTGAACTCCAATGCACAGGAGAGTCCAATGTTATTTGAACTAATTCAGACTTTTGAAATAGACGGGAGCTGTCCAAGTCATTTTATGAAACTTCTTTATGTTAAAACCTAAGTAAGTCTAGTCAGGGGTGGTGGTGCACACCTGTAATCCCAATGGCTCGGGAGGCTGAGGCAGGAGGATCGCGAGTTCAAAGCCAGTCTCAGCAAAAGCAAGGCGCTAAGCAACTCAGTGAGACCCTGTCTCTAAATAAAATACAAAATAGAGCTGGGGATGTGGCTCAGTGGTCGAGTGTCCCTGTGTTCAATCCCTGGTACCCCCCACCCCGGCAAAAAAAAAAAAAAAAAAAAAACCTGAGTAAATCTAAAAAGGAAAATACTGGTCATGACAGGGGTTCCAATTGCCAGGGACAGCAGGTGGTCCCACTGGAACTGAGACATGAAGCATGAGAAAGAGACAACCAACCCAGAAAGGAATGAATCAGGGCAGGACAAACTGCAAGGGCAAAGACCTGGGGTGATAACGAGTGAGTCAAAGAAGGCTACATGACAATGTTTGCAGTGGTCACAACACATAGGGCCCCACAGGCCACAGTGAGGAGAGTGGGCTTTACTCTGAGGGCAAGGGGGAGCCATAGAGTTTGGGGAAAGGGGAGTTTTGTGTTTTCTTTTTCTTTCAGTTGTGGGGTGGAACCCAGGACCCCACACGTGCTAAACACATGCCCTATCCCAGAGTTATTCCTCAACCCTTTTTAGGGTTTTAAAAAGTTCCTCTGAGGGAGAAAATAAGTTCCTCTCGCTCTCATGCCTTGGGAGTGGAAAGAGCTAAAACTACTTGGAAATCTATCAGGTATGTATTTAATCTGAACAGATGCCTCCGCTATGATCTTTTCCTCAGTATTCACCCAAGAGCAATGGGTCCATGTTGTTCCAGAGAACACAGGAGGAGAATCATCAATTTATGCATCACAGCCCCAAACTGGAAATGACTCAATGAATATTTTCTAGCAGAGTCTATAACGGACCGTGATCCAGCACAGAAAAAGCATGCACTCTAGCTTCATGAGACTACGTGGTGAATCTGACAGGGATGTGCAGTGGGATCCCATTTACACAAAGTTCCAAAACAGTCAAGATTCTTCTCTGCTGATGGATATCAGCACAGTGGCCACCCAGGGCAGTGGCCCAGGTGGAAATCCTGGGG
Source organism: Glaucomys volans (assembly GCA_020662805.1). NCBI lineage: Eukaryota > Metazoa > Chordata > Mammalia > Rodentia > Sciuridae > Glaucomys > Glaucomys volans. The sequence goes on along the minus strand of JAJEJO010043671.1, from coordinate 38,935 downwards.
GCTGGGAATTGCTGCTTTCTGATCTGGGCTCTTAGTGTGCAGATGTGTCCAGTGTGTGCAAATCATTAGCACTACTTAAGTGAGGTGTGCATTTTTCTTAGTGTGATTTATCTTAACCAAAAGATCTTTTTTTCTTTTAGAGCTGGGGATATAATTCGGTTGTTCAGCACCTGCCAGCCATGCTTGAGGCCCTGGGTTCCATGGAATACACACACATACACATACTTAAAGCCCGATGCTCCTGCTCATGGCTGCCATGGGGACCAGTGTCCAGACAGGAGTGAGGTGACAGGGAGAGGCTGGGCAGAGGTCCTGGTGGGAGACATGCAGCCTGGATAGGAGTAGGGTCTGTAGGTGGGCAACAATGGATGAAAGGTTTGCTGACCAAAGGAAGAGTCGGACCTGAAGAAGGACAGAAGATCAGGGGTCCAGGACTGAGCACTGCTGTGGTGTGGGGATCTGGGAGGATGAAGGAAGATCTCATGAGCACCTGGAACACCATAAATTCTCTGGGGTAGTACCTGCGGTTACTAAGTCCATCGACAAACACCCTGAGATTCTTCAGGCCATAGACTGTCACCTCCCTAGCTTAACCAGGTATCTGCCCCAGGTGATGGAGACTGGAAGGCACTGGAAAGAATCCCACCCTGCCACTGACCCTTCACCTTCGGCCTCTTCTCGAGGGAGGGCTCAGTTTCCTCACCTGTAGACGAGGGTGGGTGCGAATCCTTCTCCCATCAGTTAGGGAGGAGGTGGGGAGGAGGGGCGGGTCTCTTGACCTTGTCTCCTTCCTTCCCAGAAGCCAGTTTTGGAACTTGGGACGCTGAGTCAGCGTGCTGTCTCGCAAGGCCACGGTGACACCCTTGGCTGCATCAGTCCCCCACTTCCTCCCCCATCCGATGGGTCACAGGACCCTGACCTCGGAGGCTTTGCAGCGAAGGTTGACAGCACCGATCAGGCGCGCGGCGAGTTCCCCTTCTTGGCCCCCAGTGGGGAATTAATGGGGGGACGAATGGCAGAGTCACTCTGCCAGACCCTTGAGCCCGCGAGGAGACCTCAGCTCGGCGGGGGACCCAGGCCGGGAAAGGAGAAGTGAGAGGCAGGTGGGTGGCGGGGGGAGGCGCGGGCCCGCGGGACGCGGCCGAGCGGGGAGGGGGCGCTGCTCCCGCCGCCGCAGCGAATCAGGCCCGCGGCCCCGCCTCACGCAACCCCAGCAGCGGTTTCATCACCTGCTCCCCAAGTACCTCATTACGGGCGACAGGAAGAGCCCCTTGGAAAGCCAGGACCCCCCCTCCCCTCTCCTGGGGGCCAGAGCAGCTCCGACCCCAGCTGCCGGCGGCGACCCTCCCTCCCCAGCCAGAGCCTGGGGCCGCCTCCTCCCCTGGGAACCCGGGGAGACGCTGCCCAGGTGCGTGGGTGACCCGGGGGCCTGGAGCAGCCCACAGCGGTCAGCAGAGCCCCGCAGGCGCCCTTGGGGAGAGTGTGGGCTCGACCAGCGCTTCCCCAGAAGCCTCAGCTTCCTCGCCCAGAAAATGGGGAGAGTCTGGGCTACCTTGTGGTCACTGGGTGTGACTCCTTCCAGGAGGCTTTGGGGTTACTCTTCCTCAGCCCTTCCAGGGTCCAGACAGAGTGAGGACCTCAAGCAGGAGGGATTGGGGGGCAGGGAGAGAAAGCTCATTCCTCCGTATGGACAGAGTGGGGGGTAGGGGATTCCCTGACAAAAGGAGACCCCAAACACACACAGAGCCCCTCAGAATTTACAGATGCCGAAATAATGGATCCACCAATCGCTGTTATCCCCAAACACAGACTGGCCGCTGCCTACAGAAGTCAAGCCAGGAGCGGTTTCTTTCTCCTTTAATCCCAGCCACTCAAGAGGGACTTGGGAGGCTGAGGCAGGAGGATCGCAAATTGTAAGTTGCCAGCCTGGGAAACTTAGCAAGACTCTGTCTCAAAATAAAAATTAAAAAGGGCTGGGGAGGGCTGGGGTTGTGCCTTAGTGGTAGAGCGCTTGCCTAGCCTGCATGAGGCCCTGGGTTCGATCCTCAGCACCACATAAAAATCAATACAATAAAGGTATTGTGTCCACCTACAACTAAAAATATGTTGGGGGGGGGCCCTGGGGATATAGCTCAGTGGTAGAATGGCCCTGGGTTAAATCCAAATTACAAAAAAAAAAAAAAAGATCCCCAAAACACATACAGCTCACACTACACAGACCCCCCACAACCCAGTTTTCCAAACACAAATCCCCACAACATACTCAGACCTCTTTGCACATGCAGACCCCAGACATACATAGGACTCCCCAACAGATCAACCCCCAAATACAACAGACCCCAGACCTACAGAGCTCCCCAAATGCAGGCAGACCCCTGACTCATACAGATCCCCCAACAACATGCAGACCTACAAACATATTCAGACTCCTCCAAACACTTGCAGATCCCTAAAATCCATGCTGGTCCCCCAGGACACAGACACAGGTGGGCCTCCCCATTCCTGCTTACTGCCCGCCCTCTGGCTTTCTTCTTTACGAAGGTCTGAGGGTAGGGATTCTCAATCCCAGAATCCCAGAACATTCAAGCTAGAGAAGGCCACATGGGGTCCTAGAACCCATATGTATTCATAGGGAAACTGGGGACACCCAGCCCCCTCCCCTGGCCTGCTCCTGCAGGAGGGGCAGGAACCTGCAGTAAGCAGGACTTCCACTCTGCCCCAGGAGCCCAGTGTGGTCACATACGGAGAGCTCAGAGCTGGGGCTGGGGGCCAGCCAGCCCAGGGTTCAAACTTTTTTGCCCCTTTTGCTTATTTTCTTTTTTATTTTATTTTTATTTTTATTTTTTGTACTGGGGATTGGGTGGAGGGGCACTCCACCACTAAGCCACATCCCCAGCCCTATTTTGTATTTCATTTAGAGACAGGGTCTCACTGAGTTGCTTAGGGCCTCGCTAAGTTGCTGAGGCTGGCTTTGAACTCACGATCCTCCTGCCTCAGCCTCCCAGGTGCTGGGATTACAGGTGTGCACCACCATGCCCGGCTTTTGCCCCTTTTGTAGAGAGGATTTGTTTGTTTATTAATCTGGGGTGTCAGGGGTAGAACCCAGGGTCATGTGCAGGCTAGACAAGCACTCCACCACTAAGCTATGTCTGTGCTGGGGACTGAACCCAGGGTCTCTTGCAGGCAGAGCCATGACCCTAGCCCAGTTTACAATCCTGACTCCACCACGTGCTCATTTTTAACATTTTTGGAACCTCAGTTTCCCCATGTGTACAATAGGCCCCAGCAAACTTCCCAAGCACCCATCTGCCTCTCCCCCAACCTCAGCTGACCTTCTGCCCCTTTGCAGCACCTGACACACCAGCCCCAAACAGACCTGCCACATTCCCATCACTTTCCCTTTGCCCAGATGGTGCCCTCCCTCTGAACATTGTACTCAGACCCCCAGGTCTGAGGCACTACTGCACAGCCTACATGGACCTGCAGAAATTCCTCCTCCTAAAAGCACCCTCTTCCCCGGGTGGGATTCGTTTCAACCTACAGCACTTCACCCTACAGGACTTTCTTTTTCCCCCTGTGGTGCTCAGGATGGAACCCAGGGCCTTTGCACATGCTAGATAAGGGCTCTATACCACTAAGCCACATCCTCAGCCCTCTTTTTATTTTATTTTAAGACAGGGTCTGGCTAAGTTACCCAGGCTGGCATCAAACTTGTGATCCTCCTGCCTCATCCTTCCAAGTAGCTGGGATTATATGTCTGATCTTTTTTTGTTTTTCTTGCTGCTTTCTTTGATCAGCATCTGGTTACACTAGGATGTCCTGCTCTGTGAGGGTGAATGGAGCCTCCCCAACCCCTGGCACACTGTAGGTCCCCCATCACCCTTCTCGGAATGAATGAGCAACAACTTTTTAACAAACAGAAAAAGCATTGGTAACTTGTTCAGGTTTGTTTGTTTGCTTGTTTCCTTGTGGGGATGGAACCCACGGCCTTGCCCTAGCTAGGCAAGAGATCTACCACTGAGCTGCTTCCCCAGCCCTCAGTTCTCTTTTTCTTTTTGGTACCAGGGATAGATCCCAGGGGCTCTTAATTACTGAGCCACATCCCCAGCCCTTTTTATATTTTATTTAGAGGCAGGGTCTTGCTGAGTTGCTCAGGGCCTTGCTAAGTCGCTGAGGCTGGCTTTGAACCTGTGGTCCTCCTGCCTCAGCCTCCCAAGCTGCTTGGTTTTCTTTTCATGGCCCACAAAACAAACTTAAGTTCCCATATGGTCCCTGGGCCACCAGTTTGAGATCTTTGCTCTGAAAAGTTTTCACGGTACAACAGCCAACTGGATAGTGCTAGTACTTCTCTTAGGCCAAGTAACTGACCCTCTGGAGGTCCCACTACTCAGCCTGGGTGGAAACCACATCCGGAAGTTAGCCATCGCAAACCTGGCTGGCCACAGACATGCTCACCTGCCAAGAAGGCCTGTTCCTTCATTAAGATCACTGAAACCTGAGGATCTTCCCACCCCATCCTACCTTCCTGAAGAGCCAGGAGAGACCCCACACTCAGCCTGACCCTGCTGTCCCCCAATGGGGCCACCAAAGGCTCCCAGCAATGTCCCCTGAGCCTCAGTGGCGGCTGCAGGGACAGCCCAAGATTTCCCTCTCTTTGTTCCAGAGAAAGATCTCCCTGTGGGGCCCCAGAAATTCATCCCTAGAGGCCCAGGCCTCCCTGCTTGGGAAATTAGCACATCTGTCAGTGCTGGGCTGGGCGGAAGGGATTCTGCCCACAACCTGGCAGCCCCAAGATGCAGCCAGCTGGACCCCTGGGATGTGACTTTGGGGCATCCCCAGTCCCTCCTGTGCACTCCCAGAAATGTCAGGGACCCAGGAACAGGGGGTAGACAGAGCCTGGCCTCCCCCATCAGCTAGTATGGTGGGGGAGGCAATGACAGGTATATAACCGTGTTTGGGAGAGGGCCACTTGGGAGACATTCAAAAGGCAGGGGCTGTGACAAGTGTCAGGGAAGGGAGCTGCTTTGGATAGAGGGTCCAGGAGGGCCTTTCTGAAGAGGAGTGGTCTTAAGGATGAGAGGACGCCACCCATGTAGGGATGTGGGGACACCATGCCTGGCGGATGGAATAGCACAGCAAAGGCCCTAAGGTGGAAATGCTGGGCAGGTTCCAGAAGCAGCAGAGGCTGGTTTGTCTGGGTGAGGTGAGGCTGGGACAGTTGGAGACACAGGCTGAGGGGGAATGTGGGGGCAGGGTGATGGACAGTACTGTAGAGCAATAGGGAGTTATGGAAGGTGTGTGAGCAGGTGAGGGCTGCATTCTGCTTCAAGATTTTCAGAAGACTTCATGGCTGTCATGGAGTGGAGGCCAGGACAGCCTCCAGCAGATGGTGGGGCCTGGACCAGGCAAGTTGCAGACCCTGGAAGTGCATGAGGTGGCCTATGTTGGCAGCAGAGGGGACTCCTGATTTCACCCCATTGCAAGGCCTCTACTCCCTTCCCAGGCCTCTACTGTGACTTTGGGTCAACTTAGACCTGGAGGAGAACAGCCCCTAGCAAAGGGTGGGGTGACGATAGGCCTGGATGGGGCTCTTAGGCACCTCTGCTTGGTCACAGTTCTGATGGCACCTCCTATGATGGAGTGCCTACTGTATGCAGGCCCACACCCCACCTCATCTACACGCTGTACCCACCTGGCCCACAAATGACCCAATGAAGTGAAGTCAATGACCCTTCTTTATACCAGAGAAGGTGAGCTTTTTTCCAGGGTCACATGGCAAGACCCCCAGGTCCCCAATTAAGTCTGGGCCCAAGCATCAAACTGCCACACCCCAAACTCACTGCCCCTGCCCAGTCTTGGAAGCAGAACTGAGTGTTCAAGCAAGAAGCAGCATAGGAAGCCAGGCGCGGTGGCACACGCCTGTAATTCCAGCCCTTGGGAGACTGAGGCAGGAGGATCGCGAGTTCAAAGCCAGCCTCAGCAACTTAGCAAGGCCCTAAGCAACTCGGTGAGACCCTGACTCTATATAAATACAAAATAGGCTGGGGATGTGACTCGGTGGTCCAGTACCCCTGGGTTTAATCCTCAGTACCAAAAAAAAAAAAAAAAAAGAATCAGTATAGGGGGCCTAGACACTCATTCTTGCACCTCGGGAGTGTCAGGACATTTATTCCACAAGTCCTGGAGACAGAGACCCAAGGAGGTCCTTTTGGGAGCAGAGAAATGGGACCCCCAAAAGGGTCTATCCATCTCCAGGTACATACATGCTTCAAATCTTCCAGAAGGCTGATCCCTCAACTTGTCTATACTCATATTACCTCCAATGATTTTAATTCATTTTCTTCTCTTAATTTTCATTTTCCAGATGTCCTCTGGTTGATAATGATTTAAGCAAATAAACCACTAGATGAAGATGGGAAGCCATTCTCAGCATCCCTCACCCTCAGTTTTGTTCTTTCATAGGACTGAGAAGTGGGCTGAGCCCCATCTTTTCTCCAAGAGGCCTGGGTGTATCTACCTGCTTTAGCCCCCCCCCCACACACACACACAAAAAAAACCCAGCTTCCAGTTCTTGAGGGTGAGACCTCCAAAACCCTAAGGTTCCCAAAATTCTGTTCTCTGGAGGCCAAATTTGGGTCCACACCTCATAAAAGCCGCAGGTGACAGGCCTGGGTCAGGAAAACAAGGCTGCTGTCTCAGGAAGCCCTCTGACCTCTGGAATCAAACCTCAAATGGTGGTCCTTCAAAGTTTAAATATTTTTTGAACCCAATTTCTTCACTCCAAGAGTCTCCCAGATGCCAAGGGTCCAAAGGTCCAAAGGTCCTGACAGTCCTCAGTAAGGATTCTCTGCCAGGCCAGGCATGAGGCCTCAGTTATCTGACTTCTCCAGTCTGGCAGGGCCTGGGGTGTCCAGGAACCTGGGTTGCCAACATCTGCAGCCCTGAACCCTGAGACAGGCAGCAAGGGGAGACCATGACTGTGAAGTAATGCTGCCACCAGCTTGTCATGTGCTGACAACCTCAGAAGGCTGACTCTTCTTCCTGTACCAATGCCTTGAGGCACAGGGAAGAGGATGGCCCCCAGCAGCTGTGTCCCTCATTCTGGGGCTCCGTTCTCTCTGTGACATAGGAGAACACATCTGTATGGGATTGTGCGCAGGTATCTTGATGATGCCAAAGGTGCACGCTCAGAGACGGGCACAGTGCATCTCAGATATAGACTCACAGACACATAACTGGGACTCAGGCCATCGCAGTTTGCACACAACTCAAATCAAATCTCCCCAACTCACACGCTGACACGCGCTCCTTGGGCACACAAACTCTCAGAAACAGCCCCTCAGGACACAACTCTCAGACACACAACTTAGAAACAACCTTCATGCGCGGACCACAACCTCCGGGATTCCTAACTCCTCTGACGCACAGTCCTTGGACACACACACAAAACCTTCGCAAGCGCAGCAGCACACCCGACCTCCAGACCCAACCCAGAGCGCAGAAGCCATTCAAAGGACAGAGCGCGAGTCTTGACCCCACCAGACCCGACCCAACACGCACCTGCTCGGCCCCGGGAATCGGCTCACAGACCCGCGGCTGTCACACTGAGACCCCGGCGCTGGCGGCCACAGGTGCCTTCCCAGTGGGCGGCCCCGCCCCTGGGAGCTGATTGGGCGGGGAGGATTCATTTGCATAGAGGGCGGTCACCGCGGTGCTGCGGTGGGCGGGCATTTGGGCGTGGCCCCCGCCCCGGGAGTTCTGAGGCTGGGGACTCGGAAGACGCCAAGTTCACAGGCAAATTAAAAAGGGAAAAGGAGGATGAGGGATAGCTCAGTGGTAGAGTGCTGCTTAGCCTGCGTGAGGCCCTGGGTTCCACCCCCGGCAATGCACACTCTGAAGGAAGGACCACCCGGGGCTAGGCAGGCCGCCAGCCCTCCCGGTCCCTTGCTGGGTGCCTCTGACCTTACTGAAGACCCCTGATCCTAACCTAACCTTAATTTGGACCCTTTCCCTAACTCACACAACAACTAATTCCAGCCCTGAACTTGTTCCATCAGGGATGAAATATAACTTGAATCCCGGATCCTGTTGGCCCCAGGGACCCAGCTGATTCCCTCTTAGACAGATGGAGGGACAGCATTAAGGGGCTGTGGAGTCACCTGTGTGACCTAGCAAGCTGTACCTCCTGCGGCCAGACATGTGACCCTGGGTGCCTCCACAGTACCTTGACAGACCCTCTGCTGCTGATCCCATGATCCCACTTCTCCTTCCTCTCCAGAGTCCCAAGAACCTCCTATTTCTTCCACCATCCACGTTCATGTCTTTCCCACTTCCCTCTGCCTGCTGTTTCCACTTCAAAGGTCAGCTCTGGTGGCCGTTTGTAAGACTGGACCCTAGCCCAGACCTCCCAATCCTTCCCCTGGGGTCCCAGTACCTAGAGGATGGAGGGGGCGTTGATGAGTGAATTGAAGCGCAAAGAATTACAGGGTTCAGGATCAGGGATGAAGATAGTTCTAGAATGGAGAATTCTGGGGAAGTTCCGGTCTGAGGAAGGCAGAGTCTCTACATACTTCCCCATCCCTGTGGGGTCAACTCTTCCAATAGAAAGGGTTGGGACACTGGGACAGATCAGAATTAGGGACAAAGGCTGTGCCAAAGGGGACAAAGATGGCTTTCCAGAAGATGGGGCATTTATACTGGGCTTTCAAGTAGGAGTAGGCGTTTGCCATTGGGCAAAGGAGTTTTCTAGAGAGAACAGCACTTGCAGAGAAAGGTGCAGAGGAAGAGCACAGAACATTCTTTGACAGGGTGAAGGGTTGGGGGGAGATGAGGGAGATGAAACAGTAGGAACAGATCCCTGTGGGAACCCAGGCAGAGGCTTGGAATGAAGAGGAGGGGGTCCACTTGGGGGTAAACGCCAGGGGAGCACAGGCAGATTCCAGTGACTGCTAGCGTCCATCTTCTCAGGAGACAGAGATGTGTCTGCACCCCTGGACTCAGGGGGAAGCATATGGAAGATGTCTGTGTGGGGGCACACTGAGGGAACAGAGGGCCTTGGCAGGCTCATGCCTCTCCCCATACCTAGGTTTGCCTGTGTGGCATGCAAAGCTTGGACCTCTAGCCTGGTCACAACCTTCTCTTTGGACATAAAAACTAGGGTTCATGCTGTGTCCCCTGCTCCCACCCAGTGCTCACTGCCACACCCTCAGGTGTCCCAAGTATACGCCAGGGCTCAGGTTGGGCTGGGGGCTTCAGTCTCAGCTTCAAGGTACGGAACAAGGCTTGGGGAGCATGGAGGTGGCTGGGGAGCCCCGGGCCCCCCGAGGAATGCTCTGTTTACCCGCGGCTGCCCGCCCGTCTCTGATGCAACAGGCAGGCTCTGGTTACGTGAGGGTGGCAGCTGGAGCAGCTCTGGGAGCAGCCAGGGCGCCGTGGAAAGGGCTGCTGGTGGAGCCGAGGCCAGCTGGTTGGAGCTGCTCCCCTGTCCCTGCCCCCTCCTCTCTCCCACATCGCCCCCTCCCACTATCCAGGCTCCCACGCCCCCTGCCCATTCTGGTCAGTGCTTTCTCCCATCATTCACAGTCTGTCTCCCACAATGGTCCCTCCTAATTCCTGTCCTGTCTCTTCTCTCATCACTACTCTGTCCCCAAGCAAGGCAGTAAAGTCTCGACTTCAGCCTTCCAGATGAGAGGACACCCTGATTTGTTTGAGTATGAAGTTGGAGGGTGGAGGGGACAGTTAGAGGAGAAAGGAATAGAAGGGCCAGCAGGGAGGTCCAGGGAGGGGATCCTGGGAGATGAGGACTCCTGACATAGAGGGGGGACTTTGCTGGGTGATGGAGGAGGCTGAGGGAAATGGGGAAGCCATGCTCCTCTCCCCCAGATCCTCTTCCAGAATGTCAGCACAGAAAGACTTTGAAGGACTTTCCATGACAAGGACATTGTGGTCTCCTCAGTAGGGAGGGAGCTGGGGTTAGATAACCTGGCCTCCCCGATCCAGCTTTGCCATGTACCTGCTGTGTGACCTCAGGACAGTCACTTCACCCCTATAAGCTTTTGTTCATGTAGAGAGCAGAGAACACAGCAGCCTCTCCTCCTGGGAAGCCAAGCATTTCAAGGTCCAGCTATGAAGTCCCCTCCTTCAAAAGCCTTCCCCAGGCTTCCTGTCTGGGATTCCTCCACCCCCACGCTCTCACCTACCCAGCAATGACAGTGAATGGGGCTGTCTGTTCTGCTCTGCCTCCCTCAGTGTGCGGGCTCCCCAGGGCCAGGCCCGGTGCATGGTTGCCCGAAGCTGGGTCTTCATGGGTCTCTTGAAGTACTGCAGAGCCCCAGAGAAAGCCTGCGGGGTGGAAGTGAGGATGGGAAGCAAGCTTGGCCTTGGGACACCCAGAAGCCATGTTGGGGGATACAACAGGGCTAGCAAGGGGCTTTGGGGGCCTATGGCAGAGCAGGTCTGAAGTAAAAACCCAGGACTTGCACCAGGTGCTAAGCTCAAAATGTCAGCTGAAGTCTGATTCTCCTCCTGACCACAGCAGCTGGGGACAGGTGGCTGCCTTCTTTGGGTCTCCTTTCAGCTGTACATATCTGAAGGAGCTTGGAAGGGCCCCACCCTTCAGAGTTGGAATCCCTTCCAGGTGAGCACTGGTTTCTGCTTGAACGCCACTGGGCATGGGGGCTCCCTGCCTCTCTTCCAGTTGCTCATCCATTTCTGAGCCACCTGGGAGCAAGTTCCGCTGAGCAGGCTCTGGGGCAGGAGGCTGAGAGTTCTTGTTCTCGATGGTGCAGAGCAGAGGAGGCCCTGCTGGGTAATCCAGTTCCTTGGAAACTCAGTTCACTCTTGAGAAATGGGAGCCAGGGTATAGAAGATACAAAAGGGGGGATGGTCACAATGTCCCCAAGATTAGCCAAGGCTGCGGATATTGTGTTTGGTGGCCAAGCTCCAAGCCAAGGTTTTGCCTTTTGCTCCCCCTGGTGGCAGATGGGGGTGGGGCATCCCCCAAGCAAGGCCAGCTCTGACATACAAATGAGATGCAAATTAAGCAGAGATGCAAATTAAGCAGGGATCCCGCGGGCCCTCAGACCTCTCTTGAAAGTAGCAAACTGTTAGCTGCTGGCTGAAGTAGTGGGGGCTGTAAGTGGCGTGGAGCCCTAGAAGGGTCTAGGACACTCCAGAACTGCTCCCTCTTCTCTGGGATATGTGCAATTATCTCAGCTGTCTTCTGTCCCATGGGTTGCGGTCTTGCCAGCAGCATTGGCCCTGCCTATAACTCTTAGAGGGGGGACAATGTTTTTTGAATAAATGGGTACATGGGAGACAAATGAAAAGACAATTGGACAATGTGGGATGTCTTTAGCCCAAGCAAAAGGCCGTGGAGACCCTACAGCAGACAGGGCCCCAAATCTAGTGGACCCGAGGCTGCCCTCTCCACAACACTGAGTCATTAACATTGGGGAAGCAAGATGGCAGCAAGAAGCCCCCCGGTACACACTAAGGGGGCAGAGGGAGGGCTGACCCGTTTCCTGGTGGTGGGAGACTCATTTCTACATACTGCCTGCGTCCCTGACTCCCTTCCCAAGCCCTCTAACTCCTTTTTTTGTTGTTGTTGTTGTTGTTTTGTTTTTGTTTTTTGGAACCGGGGATTGAACTCAGGGACACTTGGCCACTGAGCCACATCCCCAGCCCTATTTTGTATTTTATTTAGAGACAGGGTCTCGCTGAGTTGCTAAGGGCCTCGCTAAGTTGCTGAGGCTGGCTTTGAACTCGCGATCCTCCTGCCTCAGCCTCCCAAGTCGCTTGGATTACAGGCGTGCGCCACCACGCCCGGCCCTCTAACTCCTTGATAGGCCCAGTGTCCCAGCAGGACCCATTCTCTTCTAGGGAGCCTCTGGCCCTTGCCACCCCTCTCCCTCACTGCCAAGCTGAGGGATCCTCCCAGAGCAGCGAGCTTGAGGTGCAGCCGGGCTATACCCCAAACAAGTCTGTTCTGATCTTCCTAATACATTCTATTAGAACAGATAATTCTGGGGCTAACATCTGCACACAGCTGGCCTTGAGGTGTATACACTGAGGATGTGTGCACTAGAATTCACAGGACTCAGCACTGGCTCTTCTGCAGTCCTGCAGGAATAGCCTCAAAGCAATTTTGGCAAAAGGGTAATTGAAGGGCTCATGAGACGGAAGAATTGAAGTGAGTTAACTTCATACAGCTGGATCCAGGGTGCTATGAAAGATTCTCGGGTGTCCCTCCTTCCATCTACCCAGCTCAACCACCCTGGTGGAAGCACAATGCTTCCCATGCTTCTAGCAAAATTCCAAGAAGTCCTCCAATTAGGTCCCATTTATTTCCTTCTTTCTGTCCCCCCTTCTTCCCTCCCTCAGCCTATAGAACATGTTCAGTAAGCTTTCCTTGTCCAGATGGAGAAAGGGAGAACTAGAGGGCCAGCACCAGCCCCACATGGCCCAGCATGTTAGAGGCTGAGACCAAACTGGGAGGCTTGAGCCAAGGTCTGCTCTTTAGCTGCATGACCTGACACAAGTCACCCCATCTTTTGGAGCATCTCGTTTCCCATCTGTATTTGGGGGTGACACCTGCGTAAAGGGATTGTCTGAGAACGGAAGGAGATAACCCATGCAGAGCACACCACACACAGTGGGTACACAATCAGGATTATCACGGGGGCAATTATTGATCCAACACACAGTGTCCATGGGCAGCAGGGGCAGGTAAGAGCACAGGAAGAAAAGGCATGCCTTGGGACAATTATGGCTGGCCCTGGTGGCTTCGGCAGGAGCAGGCCTCTGTTGGCCAAGCTGCTTGGTCTTTAATCCCTCTGGGTTGCACAAAGTGGTGTCCAAGGGCCCAGCTCTGGTCAGGTTAGGCAGTGAGGAACTGATGAGAGGCAGACCAAGGGCTGAAGTGTTGTCCTATGAGGAGCTGGGGCGAGGACTATGTGAACCTCAGGGGTCAAAGGGTCTAGGTGTGAATCCTCCTGGCTCTGGGCACTGCAGCTGAGGGTGTGAGGCTTCTGGGCAGGGGCCTTGACCCTGGGCTGGCTGCCACACTTCTCTGAGCCTTGTTTTTCTCTTCTGTAAAATGAGAAGATGTTGAGGGTCACCGGACAGGAGAGGCAGGGGATGATTGGATCTGTGAAGGTCTTTGAAGATCCTGAAAGGAGCGGCTTTGGGGAAAAGTGGAGGTGGACGGCTCTGAGAGCGGGGAGTGGGTGGAAGAGGAAAGAGATCCGGGTGAGATCAGAAGAAGCCTTGTACACAGCGGGGGCTCAGTAGCAGAAGGGACAGGAGATGACACAGGAAAGGGAAGGACAACAGGAGTGTCCATCAAGGGGGAGGGAGGAACCTGTGCGCGATGTGATAGGGCGATGGGAGTAGAGGGCTGGAGCTAGGAGTGGGAGGATGGTGTGGGCCCGGAGCTGGCAGGCGATGCTCTGAGGCACTGGGGCAGGCTGCTGACCCCACAGGTAGCCTTTCCTGCTTCAGGCCCTCCAAGATGGCCTGGAGGTAACCCCCGACCTGTGAGATTCCTCATGCTCCAGACCAACAGCCAAGTCTTATGAGCTTATAAGTGCTCACTGACTGAAGTGCCCAGTAAGTGCTGAGTGTGGTGCCCAGCAAGTACTCTCTGACTGGGCACAGGTGAACTCCACAGCCTCCTGGTTTGGGCACTGCAGCTGAGGGTGTGAGCCTGTCTTAACCCGCCTTCCCTCAGCCTCCAAGAGGGCCTCATGGCGCAGAGGCTAATCCCAGCACTGGCAAACAGGGGCTGCCAGTCCTCTGGATGCCTTGCACCTGCCACGTCTGCCCTCTGTGGGCACAGAACCACACACCAGGTCTTCCTCGGGCCCACTCTCCATGCATGGTCACTTCACCTTCCAGGATCACACCTATGCAGCCCTCCCTCCTGCTCATGTCACTGACCAGTGGGATACCAATCGGAGGCTAGGTGAGCACTTCTGCACAGGGCGGTGGTGTGAGTGCTGCCTGCCTAGCACTTGGCTGCCAGAAGCCCAGCTGGCCTGCTGGAGAGGTCACAGGGAGACCTGGACCCCACAGCCAACACACCAGTCAAGGACAGATGTGAAGCCACCTGACTGGCTGGCTGTAGTTGAGTCCCAGAGTGCTCCCAGAACTGCTCCGTCCAATTACAGAATTGCATGTAGGGCTATTCCTGGTTTTATAAGGTATTAAGATTGGGGACTGTTTGTCATGTACAATAGCTGACTGCTACAACACTCACCTGTTGTATCTTGTGTCCTCTTAAGTCACCTAATAGGTAACCTTTATAGAAGGAAAAAACAGACCAGGGAGGGAGGACACAGCAGGCTGGTGGTGTAGGGAGGATTCCAGAGCCGTGTGGACAATCACCCTGTGCAGGGCTCTGCCTGAGAATGTGTGAGTGAAGCCATTGACAGGCCCTGGCAGCATAGAGAAATGTGGGCTCCGCTCTGAGCTTTGGGGTCGGGGGAACCTCTAAGGTCAGGACAAGGCCTGTGTCCTAGATAAGAGGCAGGAAGATGGCAGAGATAAAGGGAGGAAGACGAACTGAGAAGGTACCTGAATAGCAGAAGCACCGAGTGGGACACGCTGGGTCTGCAAATATCTCCTCCCACCCCTTGAAGCCACCCAACAAGCCCAGTGAGAAGGCCCAGGTGGTTAGACAAGCAGGTCCCTGCTCAGATGCCAAGTGGGCAGGTTAGTTCAGAGCAGAGAAGCTCACAGCCACCCTTGGCACTGACCTGGGTAGGGGGAGGCCAGAGGCCTTCAGGTTTCTTCCAGAATCAGGCTGAGGAGGGCGGGGGCAGTTCCTCAGGGCTGGAATAAAACACGTGAGGCCAGGTCAGAGGCCATGAGGCTGCTCAGCTGGCAGGGGTATGTGTGCACATCACTGGTGTGGTCCCTCGAGATGCCCGGCCTGGGCCTTCAGGGCATCTCTGTATACATGGGACCAGCCACCCATTTCAGAAGCAAGAGCTGGGACTCACTCATGGAGGAGTGGGTGTGTCACACTCACAGCACTTGCAGAGGTGTGAATGACACCTTACCCACGTCTTTCAGAAGCACAAACACTTCTGCAACAGCAGCACAAGCAGAATACTGGAGAGCATTTTGGAAACCAGCAGCTGGCTTTGCCTTTTTTTTTTTTTTTGTTTTTTTTTTTAAACCAGGGATTGAACTCAGGGACACTCGGCCACTGAGCCACATCCCCAGCCCTATTTTGTATTTTATTTAGAGACAGGGTCTCACTGAGTTGCTTAGGGCCTCGCTAAGTTGCTGAGGCTGGCTTTGAACTTGCGATCCTCCTGACTCAGCCTCCCAAGTCGCTTGGATTACAGGCGTGCACCACCACGCCCAGCAAGGCTTTTGAGTGAGCTCTAGTTCCAACTGCCAACACCAACCCAGCCTGGTCTTTGCTGAAGAGTCAGCTCAGTCCCTCTCCTGTCACCCCCGCGGGGAGGAAGGGGGCATGCCCACCTTCTCAACAATTCTCATGTCTGAGTTATGAGAAACAGCAACCTAGATTTTTTTTCTTTCTAAACGCCTGGTTGGGGAGATGGGGGTAAGCACATCAGAGCTCCAACCTGCAGAAGCCAGATGCATCCCAAGTCCAAGTCCAGCTTATGGCCCATGCATGTGTGCTCAAATATGTTTATTAAGTTGTAATGAACATCAAAGAGAGCTACTTTTAGCTCCAAAAACTCCCCCCAGGGTGCAAGCACTGTGCTTTTCATTTTCAGGGGGACTGCAGACTGGGCAGACAGAAGCCCCTGCCTCCTCCCCATCTTGTTCACCGACTCCAGCCACCTGCCTCTTTGATGCTTCCCTAACGCGCCCAGTGTGTGCAGCTCCAAGGCCTCTGCACTCGGCCCTCCCCACACCACCAGCCCCCAGTCACTCCACCTGTGTGCAACTCAGGCCACCTCCTCATGAGGCCCCACATCCCTCTGTTTCCTTTAGAGCATGTGAGAATGCTCTTGTCCATTATGTGCATACTTGGTTGCTGTGAGTCCCCCTGTCTTGATCACCACTGTGTCCCTAGTGCCCAGCTCTGAACTGAGCACACAGCAGAGCTCAAGATGCCAAAAGACAAACAGAAGTCACCAGACACCGTGAGGTAAAGGAGTTTTCTAAGGAGAAAGAAGAGGCAGTTCCTGGCTGAGCTGGCAGATGATCCTCACAGGGAAGAGGCTGAGGGTGGCAACTGGGTAGGTGGTCCCAGGAGCTACCTGTGGCCCTGGGCAGTGGCGTTCATGTGGTCTCGGATGCTGATGGCCTGTTTGAGCAGACCTTCAACGCTGCGGAAGTACACGCTGCTGTCAACCAGGTTCTTGACGGCACTGAAATGGGAAGACAGGCCTGATCAGCTCTGTATGCATGCCAGTGTGTCCCCGCACCCCAACACTGGATGAGGCCACTGCCTAGTGCTCAGAGGAGGTCCTGGGTGGACCCAGAGCTCAGCAGGTACCTGGGTGATTCCCTGGACCTCCCTCAGGACTCAGAGTGGGCCCAGGTGTTGAATTTCTGGGCTACACACAGATATCTTCATGGTGGGGCACATGATGGCAAGACACATTTTCATTTCATCACTGCAAAACTCAAGTTTTGAAGGTGGTATAAGCAGGTAAAGATGGCCTCAAAAATACCTCAATAGGGCTGAGGGCTGCAGCTCAGGGGTGGAGCTCATTCCTAGAATGCATGAGGCACCAGGTTCCATCCCTAACACCACAGAGAACAATGACAAAGACATCATTTTCTTTTTAGGTAACATACTCCTGCCTCTGAAGGAAACATATTAACTTAGCAGGGAGAAGATCTAAAAGCGAGTTTAGGCTGAATCATGATAAGTCACCATCAATTAGGGATGCTGACTACAAAGTTGCACTTAGTTCTGGCACTGGTGCCGCACACTGATAAATGTGTAATTAAGACACCCTTTCCAAGGGCACCAGAGAAAAACATTACAAAGTTGTTCAAGGTCTTGCTGTGCCAGAAAGTTGCCTGAGTGGCATCACCTGCAGAAAAAAAAAGGTGTCATTTTATTTTTATTTTTGTGGTGCTGGGAATGGAACCCAGGGCCTCACACATGCTAGGCAAGTACCCTACCACTGAGCTATACCCCCAGCCCCAAAGAGTCATTTTAAATTTCTCCTATTAAAAACAAAAAAAATAATCACTCCCATTTATTATCAGTCAGGAACATGCATGAAAGTGGCAAATGAAATTGGGGTGCTGGTTGTTACCCCAATAAATAGGCTAAATAGGCTGACGGGCTTCTGGGCCGAAGTTGTAAGGTAGTGGTGGAAGGTGGATCTTAACTGGCTCACTTTTTCTTATTTTGTTTTGTGGCTGTTACAGTTTAGATGTGAGGTGCCCTCAAAGGTTCATGTATGAGATAATGCAAGAAAAGTTTAGAGGTGAAATGATCAGATTCTAAGAGCCTTAACCTAATCAGTGTAGTAATCCACTGGAATGGATTAACTGGGTGGTAACTATACACAGAAAGAGTGTGGGGGGAGGCCGTAGGTCACTGGGGCATGACTTCGGGGAATATATTTTTTCCCTGGTGAGGAGAGTTCTCTCTCCCCTTCCTGATGGCCATGTTCAGAATTGACTTCCTCCTCCCACCTTCCTGCCATGATGTTCTGCCTCACCTAGAGTCCGGAGCAATGGTGTCAGCCCTCTGTGGATTGATGCCAGGAGCTCCAAATAAACTGGAGCTACACTGTTCTTGTCAAGTCTTTCAGTCACAGCAGTAAAAAAGCTGACTAAAATAGCTGGTGCTGAGAATGAAACCCAGGCCCTCACACAGGCTACACAAGTGCTCTACCACAGAGCTACAATCCCAGTCCCTAATTCACTCATTCTTTTTCTTTGGGTGTGTGTGTGGGGGACTGGGGATTGAATTCAGAGGCACTCGACCACTGAGCCACATCCCCAGCCCTATTCTGTATTTTATTTAGAGACAGGGTCTCACTGAGTTGTTTAGGGCCTCACTTTTGCTGAGGCTGGCTTTGAACTCACGATCCTCCTGCTTCAGCCTCCCGAGCTGTTAGGATTACAGGCGTGCACCACTGCACCTGGCCACTCATTCTTTTTTAATGGTGCTAGGGATTGAACCAAGGGGTCTTCTACTCCTAAGCTACATTCCCAGCCCTGCTTGTTAAATTGTCAAGGTTGGGCTCAAACTTATGATCCTCCCCCTTGTGCCACTGTGCCTGGCTTAATTCACTCATCTTAATGTCACCAAATGCAGTCAGCTTTTCTTATGTTTGATCGCCCATCTTGATAAACATCTTGCTAATACAAGCTCACCATTAAATCGTTTTCCTGAATTTGTAGACCACTTTTAACATCTTTCAATTTTATATCAACCATTTAATACTGCTTAACTGTTTGAAACAAAAGATGTGGGACTGGCTGGGGGTATAGCTCAGTGGTAAGGCCTAGCACATAGCCCTGGGTTCCATCAACAGCACCAAAAAAAATGAACAAAAAATTAAAAAAAAACAACAAATAAAATAAACAGGAGCCAAGGGTGTGGCTCAGAGTGCCTGTTTATTAGTATTCTCAGGCCCTGGGTTCCACCCCCAGCATCAAAAATAAAATGAATTTTAATTTCTTGGGGCTGGGAGTGGTGGCACAGGCCTGTAATCGCAGCAGCTCAGGAGGCTGAGGCAGGAGGATCGTAGGTTCAAAGCCAGCCTCAGCATGGGCAAGGCCCTAAGCAACTCAGTGAGACCCTGTCTCTAAATAAAATACAAAATAGGGCTGGGGATGTGGCTCAATGGCCAAGTGCCCCTGAGTTCAATCCCCAGTTCCAAAAAGAAAAAAAAAAAGAAAAAAGAAAAAAAAGAAAAGAAAAATGATTTCTTGCCTTCCCAGCAAGACTTGATTTGTTCATATAATAAATCTTCTGGAATTTTTCATTTGCTATAAATGAAAAATGCCCACAGTGGCCCACCCCTTCTTTGTAACCTGAATATTTAGAGAAAGCTAACAGAAAACTAAAGATGGGGCTGGGGTTGTAGCTCAGTGGTAGAGTGCTTGCTTCACATGTGTGAGGAACTGGGTTCAATTTTCAGCACCACATATAAATAAATAAAAACCCATTGACAACTAAAAAATATTTAAAAACAACAACACAACACAAAAAACTAAAGAGCCCTATTTGTGTTATGGGCCCACCCCCAACTGTCATTCACTCACTGGCCTGGCCGGAAGTAGAAAATGATGGTGGCCCTTCCCAGAATCCTTATCACTCTGAGCTGTGACATAGAGGGGCTCAGTGTGCACAGGCCTGGGCTGGAATCCACCAGGTGGCCAGTGAATTACGATGCA
This sequence comes from Glaucomys volans, assembly GCA_020662805.1. NCBI lineage: Eukaryota > Metazoa > Chordata > Mammalia > Rodentia > Sciuridae > Glaucomys > Glaucomys volans. Next base: position 19,579 of record JAJEJO010043671.1, on the reverse strand, counting down.
GTTCCCACGTCTCCAGCAGGGTGAGTTCGGCAGGGGAGGGCTCCTGGGGTAGCAGGCTAGGAATGCCCCTGAATGCCCAGAGGCCAGAGTCAAGCAGGCTGGCCCTGGCAACAGGGGTCTGTGGCTCACCTGCAGGCGTACTCCACAGTGTAGATGGCTCCCTGGCTCTGCTCTTCCCACCGCTGCATGTCCGCCTGAGGGGGGTTGTGGGGAACTGTTAGTAGGGGAGGTTACCTCCCAGAGGGCTCCTCCCAGTTTTATCTATTTTTCTTTTCTGGTACAGGGCATGGAACCCAGGCCCTCAAGCATGTTAGGCCAGCACTCTTAACACTGAGCCACACCCCCAGTGACCAGAGACTTTTCATCTTCAAACTCCCCTCCCCCATGGATGCTGTGGAACAACTGGACACCACACCTCAGGATCTTTGCAATGGCTGTTCCCTCTGCCTGGCATAGCCGTCCCTGAGGTCTTCAGTTATTGTGTAGGTTATTAACTAAAGCAGACTGCGATGTCTCCTTCAAAACCTGTCCCAGATCTATCCACCCAGGGTTTGACCTGACTCAGCTACAACGTGCTTCCTGGCCTGTGCCCCGACTTCATTCCTACCCCGACAGCCCCTGCTCCACACAACGGCACCAGGAAGAGGACCATAGCAGAGAGAGTGGGTGGGGGCTTACCTTGTGCTGGGCCAGTTCAGGCAGAGAGCGGCGCACATGCTCCTGCAGCCGGTACAGGGCCACAGATGGCTCATTGGCCAGGACATAGACACTCTCAGTGAACTTGTCTGTGACTGGGTCCAGCGTCAACAGTCAGTAGGGAGGGGGCAGAGACAAGGGGAGAAAACATCAGGATTCTGATTCCTCAACTGTGAGCACCTAATGTCTCCCCCCACAGCTATGTCACCTGAAGCCACAGGGTTGGACTGGAGATGGTCACAGCAGGACATTACTCCCAGGGGACCTTAACCCATACTGGAATTTGGTCTTTTTCCTCCCAAACAAACTTGTAGTTGATCTGCCCACACAGATCCCCTCAAATTCCTTTTACCCCAATGACATTCCCGAGACTCTTCTTCAGGTGATGTCTGAAAGGGCGTGGAAACCTCCAGCCCCATGGCCCTTAGTCATGACTGACCAGTGCAGCATAAGCAAGCCTGTGTCAGTGTCCTTCAGTGAGTGCTGGGACAACCTGGATGCCCATCTATCCTCATAAGCTCCCCTGCAGGACCAGGCAGAGGTCTCCCTCTGTGGGTTTTACCCGAGGTCATCCTTAACCCCATCTGTTCCCCCTTCTCCCTGCACATTTCTCTTGGTAAGTTAATTGCACACACATCTTCCCCAGGGTCTGTGTCAGCAAAGGAATTCCCAGCCAGCCAGGAGTTTCCACCCTTCCTATCCCATCATGCTGGTTTCACCACAAAACAAAACCCATGTCTCACCTGACTTTTCTTCTATGTGATACAGGGGAGAACCCAGGGCCGTGTGCATACCAGGCAAGTGCTTTAGTTACACCACAGCCCTCAGTGACCAGGCATGATAATTCCCTGCCTGGATGCTAGACTCAATTCCTCAGTGGTCTACCCTGCTTCTCCTTCTGCCAACAGGTCAATCGCCATGCAGCAGATGAAGTGAACTCCAAAAGCACGTATCGCACATGTCCTTCCTTGCCTAAAACTCTCCCCATGGCTCTCACTAGCCAGAGAATAAAATCTGCCTCTCTTATCATGGCTCACAAGGTCCGAAATGTTGTGGTTCTGGCTAAAGTTCACCACCCTACCCTCTACCTCTGGCTATTCTTTGGACACTCTCAACACTGTTCAAAAGAACTTTCTAAGATACCGCAAACATTCTATAATCGATATGGTCCAAAACGGTAGCCACTAGCTAATGACTACTGAGCACTTGAAATGTGGTTAGTGTGGCTAACGGACTCAATTTTCAATTTTACCTAATTTTAATCACTTCAAATTTAAATATGCACATGTGACCAACAGTTACCATATCACAGCCCAGCTCTGAACAAGTTGCCACCACAGGGTTTTTGTACCTATTTCCTACTTTGAGGCCTCTTTTCCCCACTGTCTCCACTTTATCCTTCAAGTCTTAGCTCAAATGTCATCTCCTGGGTAAGGTTCTCCCTGAACAAGAAGCTTCAATCAGTTGTCCCCTCTACTTCATTCAGGATCCCACTCCCTTGTCCATTTCTCTTATACCTATTACAATTTATTACATGTTCACAAGAAAAAACAAAACTTTAATTCATGAGGCAGGGGCCTAAGTCTGTTTCCTCATCTGTGAAAATGAAGTGACAGTATTTATCTCAAGGTTTGCTACAGAGATGGACAATGCTGTTGTTGCCCACTGTGACTGTCAAGGTGAGAACTTATAAGTGTCTGAGTCAAGGGAAGCCACACAGGACTCTATGTGGGCTGGTCTAGCTCACCACAATGTCCTAAATGGAGAGTAATGAGGGGGTAGAAGGAGGGAAGTAGGGGAATTTAAAGGGCTGACTTGGCGTGGTCTTCCATAACAATGTCTCTTCTGTGATTCCAAACGTTTATGAGCATATACAATGACATGGTGGCAGCAGGGGGCAAAAGGAGGTCCCAAGAGAGCAATGCACACTTTTCCTTCAACTCTGCCTGGGGAAAGGAGGGTACCTCTTACTCTTTTGTCCTCCTTGGTTTGAAAATAGCAATAGTAGTAATTTATAATACAGTATTTTTTAATGAGGAGAGAATTAAATGTACTTGTGTTTTCTAAATAATACTTAAAGTAACTTGTGAAATAACAAAATGTTTATCATTTTAAAAGTTTGTGAGGGTTAGGTGTGTAGCTTGGTGGTAGAGTGCTTGCCTAATACTTGAAACCTAAGATTTGATCCCCAGCACCAAAAATTTAAAATAAGAAGTTTTTAAAAATAAAAGTAGTTTGTGGGGTTGGGGTCGTGGCTCAGTGGCAGGCATGCTAGTGCCTGCCTAGCATGTGTGAGGCATTGGGGTCGATTCCCATGCACCACAAATAAAAAATAAAATAAAAAAAAAAGGTCCATCAACAACTGAAAAAACTAACCGGGTGCGGTGGCTTACAACTGTAATCCCAGTGGCTCAGTAGGCTGAGGCAGGAGGATAGAGAGTTCAAAAGCCAGCCTCAGCAACTTAGGCCCTAAGCAACTCAGTGAGACCCTATCTCTAAATAAAATACAAAATAGGGCTGGGGATGTGGCTCAGTGGTTGAGCGGCCCTGAGTTCAATCCCCAGTACCACCCCCAAGTACAGATATATAAATTTAGAAAGTAGTTCGTGGAACTCTAAATATTTGACAAGCCCATGTAAACATACACAAATATTTGAAGAAACAAGGAAAACAATGCGCACAGCGATTATCACGCCCCTGACATTCTTCCAGTACATTACAAATATCCGGTTACTGAACGCCACAACAATCCTACCAGGAACTATACCCCCATTTTACAGACATCAAAACGAAGCACAGAGATTTTTAAAGATTTCAAAACTAGTCAGCGGGGGAGCTGGGATTCCAAGGCAGTTGTCACTGCGCGTCCCCGCATGCTCCCTCGGTTCTTCTGTCATGTCCACCCTTTCTCAATTCAGCCTCAGAGAGCTTCAGTCCCAGTCCATCCTGTCCGGAGCCCTGCCCCACCTTTCTTCCCCTTGAGCTGCATCTCTGGTTCCTCCATAGCTACAGCCGCCGGCAGAATCGGAGGACAGGAACCGGAAGTCCAGAGGCTGGGACCTCTGCTTAAGTTTTCCCTGCGGAAACCGGGCACAGCAGGACTCCAGTTCCGGTATATTTGGCTTGCCCTGCCTGCACCAGCTCCTCCTCCTGGGACAGGAAGGAGCTGAAAGTGCGAGAGAGATTAAAGGGAAAGAGGTACCCCGAGGGCGGGTGAGGGGGGTAAGATACCCCCTGAGACTCCAGAAAGGATAACGAGGCGGAGAGGCAAGAACTCCCTCACTTTCCAAACCGCCTTTTCCCGGAGCAAACGAATTGAGGAAAAACACCACGCACTGCCCACTCTGGACCGTAGAAACGCCCTCCTTTTGCCCCACTGTTGCCACTAAATCCCTCCCTGCACAAGCTTATAAGCTCCTAGGATACAGAAAGGACGTTGTTGTGGAAGGGGACAGCAGAAGTAAGTCGCCCCTTTAAATTTCAGATGCCCCGCCCTCTTCTCCCCACCCCTCCATCCTCCGCCTATCGATTCGTGACTGGAGCCGATTGGTTTCCCGTGGAACAGTCTGTGGGCGGAGCTAGGAATGAGGAAGCACAAGCGCAAAGAATTCCTCAGAGATCTCTGAGGCCTCGCCCTCCGCCCCCAGCTAAACTGAGAAGAGGAGAACGCGCAGGCGCAACTTCGCCAGTTAGGCCCCAGCGGAAGCCACGCCCCTCCCCCAAGTCTTAAAGGGCTAGAAGCGTCTCCTGCTGCTCCGGCTCTTTCGCACTTTTGGGGGGCGGGGGTGCGCAGGCGCAGTGGGGGAGTATTGGGGTGGGGGTAGCGGTCGCGTATCAAGTTGCTCACTGTCCGGGCAGAAGAAGCTGGAGCGTTGAGGGTCCAGACTCTAACCTGCCCTCCGCTACATCCATTGAAGGAGAAAAGTTTGTGAATTGGGTCCCCAAGTTTTGGGGGACCCGGACTTACGGCGCGGGGGGACAGAGGAGGTTTGTGGGAGGTGAGTGGACCTCCTGGGTCGGTTTGAGAGGCGCGGGTGGGACTGGAAACAGGCATCTTTTGTTGAGCCCTAACTCATTTCGGGGAACCCCCACCAGACAACCAGAGGGAATGTTTGTTGAGCTCTCCCGCATCAGGCGTTCTACTGTAGTGTTTACGGACATGATTTCTTTTAGGCCTCATTCCTTCCTTTTATTGAGGAGGAAACCGAGGTTCAGTGAGGTTAAGTCACATGCCCTAGTTTTCAGTCAATAACGGGGAATTCGAACCCTGACACCTGATTTCAGAGCCCGAGCATTAAAGCATTGCATATTGCAGGTGTCTTGATGGTGAGAAAGAGTGGGCCTATAAAGTAGCTGGACTGATTTTAATATCCGAGCACTGACCATTATCCTGAATCTCAGTTTAGCCACCCTAGAAGTGACTACTTGATAGTTGTTGACAATTATTTATTCCCTTCTGGCGATTTCAGCTTCCCCTATGGAGCCCACCCAGCCTGCAGAGGACCTCATTCAGAAGCAGACCCCCACTGTAGAAGTTGGGGACCCTGAAGATCATGCGCTTGAGTCCCCGGATGGCTCAGACACTGTGGTCCTTAGCCTCTTCCCCTGCCCCCAAGAACCTGAAGCAGATGCCAGTGTCTCCTCACTGCAGGGTAAGATAACACCTCTGGAATTGCTTGCCCCCCTGGGATTTGATGATGGTGGGATGTCAAGCCCCAGATGGAACCTCTGTCTTTACGACCCAGTACTTAGGACATTTTCCCTCTTTCCTCTCCACCCTCCAAGAGGGGTTTACTTGTTTTTTACAACGTTGTTTTCTGGGGGTTTCTTTTTGTTTTGTTTTGTTTTGTTCGTGTTGGGAATTGAACCCAGGGGTGCTCTACCACTGAGCTACATCCCCAGTTCTTTTTATTATTTTGAGACAGGGTCTTGCTAAGTTGCCCAGGCTGGCTTCAGACTTTGATCCTCTTGCCTCAGCCTCCCAAGTAGCCAGATCACAGGTGTGCGCCCAGCTCTTATATTTTGTTATTGTGGCAAAATATACATAACCTGATATTTACTATTTGAACCAGAGTTGCAGTAAAATTCAGTGGCATTTAGCACATTCACAATGTTGTGCAACCATCGTATCTATCTAGTGCCAGAGTATTTTCATCAGCTCAGTAGGAAACCCTGTCACTATGAGCAGTCACTCCTCATTTCTCGTCCCCTAACCCCTGACAGCCAATTATCTGCTTTCTATCTCTGTGGATTTGCCTGTTCTGATTGTCTTTATTAGTGGCATTGTAGATGGGCTTTTGTGTCTGTATTCTTTCATTCATCATGTATTCAGGATTCATTTGGGTCATAGCATGGATCAGAGGATCAGGCCTTCGTTCCTGTTCATGGCTGAATACTACTCCATTAGTATCCTCTGACCTCAGTCTCCCAAGTGACTGGGATTGCAGGTGTGCACCACTGTGCCTGTTGGGCCACCTTTTGTTATCCGTCATCCACTGGTTGACATATGGGTTATTACCCTTTTGGCTGCTGTGAATAGTTCTGCTATGAACATTGGTACAAGTGTTTGTTTGAGCACCTGTTTTCGGCTTTTTGGCATGGATGTGTAGGTGTGGAATTTGGGATCATGTGGTGATCCTGTGTAACTTATTGAGAAACTGAGCGTTTATTTTTGAGTGAAGTCCTTGAAAGTAGCCAATTTTTCTCACCTCAGGACCTTTGTATGGGAGTGCTTTCCCCATCTTTTTCTTAGTGCTAATTTCTTCAACTTGCCACGATCTGAGTTGGTATCAACCCAGTGCTGACACCCTCAACCATTTTGTTTAGAATGGACCCACCTCCTGCCTCCTCCTTTCTAGGCCCTTTTACTGATTTTTTTTTTCTTCCGGTTACCCTATTTCAACTTGAGGCTTTACTCTGCTCTATTTATTCTACTTCCCCATGCCTGATGCACTTGCCTGTGGGCTCCTTGAATGTGGGGACTTTGTGAGCTGAGAACATCACCAGGCCTGGAGAACAGAATTGAACCTGGGTACCCAGGGCTGGAGGAGGGACTGGTGGAGGCGCAGGCACAAATTTTGGTAGATCTGAGCCTAGAGGATCTGACTGGACGCCCCAGTGACATATGTCACATGTATGACACATTACCAAAGGGAAACCAAGACCCTTCCTCTCTCCGGCAGGCAGCTCTCTGAAGCACTCTACGACCCTCACCAACCGGCAGCGAGGGAATGAGGTCTCCGCCCTGCCAGCCACCCTTGACTGTGAGTTGAGCCCCACCAGGGTGGGAGGAACGGCAAGAGGCCGTTTGAATGGGTAGCTGAGGCGCTCGGAGGCCGTGGGTAAGAGAAGACTCTGCCTTTCTGGCCCCAGCACTGTCCATCCACCAGCTTGCTGCCCAGGGGGAGCTGAGCCAGCTGAAGGAACACCTGAGGAAAGGTGCGTCTCCACACACGGGCTGGCCGGTGGGCACGTGCCTCTGTGTGCCCACTCACTGATGACTTGCGGGTGCCGGCACGTGTGCGTATGTCATGTGTGTGCATCCATGTGTGTTCAACTGTCCCCACATCCAAACCAGGCCCTGTCTTATCCCCACTCTGGTGACCCTGGGGAGAGAGGGCAGGGTGCAATCTGGTGATACCACTCCCACCTGCTAGGTGACAACCTCATCAACAGGCCGGATGAGCGTGGCTTCACTCCCCTCATCTGGGCTTCTGCCTTTGGAGAGATCGAGACCGTCCGCTTCTTGCTCGAGTGGGTGCGTCTCAGCCTAGTTGGGGGGTTCCTGGGGACCTGCCTGAAGTTTCAGCTGCTTCTTCTGGTTCCCTGTCCATGAGATGGGCTGCTCTGTTGGGGGACTCCAGGATCCCAGGGGATGTCCCCATGTCTCCCATCACTATCCCACTCTACTCCCCTCCAGGGTGCGGACCCCCACATCCTTGCCAAGGAGCGGGAGAGTGCCCTGTCACTGGCCAGCATGGGTGGCTACACAGACATTGTGGGACTGTTGCTTGAGCGTGACGTGGACATCAACATCTATGATTGGGTGAGGTGCCACTCACCCAGGCCCCTTGTGGTTGCCTGGCCTCTCTTCCTGCCCTCCAGTATTTATGGAGCACCTGCAAGGTTCCAGGCCTGTTCTGGGTGCTGGGAAACAAAACAGACTCATTCTCACACCTGGTAGAGTTTCCAGCCTGGGAAGACAGATACATGAACAGGCAATTGAGAGATAATGAATAGCACTGTGAAGGCGGGTGCACAGGCAGCCACAGGAGCCCAGAGGTGGCCAAGGGGAGTTCAGGGAGGGCTTCAGGGAGGAAGGGGCATCTGAGTTAAGAAATGGGAAAGATGGGTGAGGTGATGAGTAGGAAGAGGTGCCATGTTTAGTTGGAAGCCAAAGATTTTGAGGCATTGTGAGGGTTGGAAAAAGAAAGAGCATTAGTTTCTCCATGCCTTCACCCCCGACAGAATGGAGGGACACCGCTGCTGTATGCTGTGCGAGGGAACCATGTGAAGTGTGTTGAGGCCTTGCTGGGTAAGTGAAAGTAGAGACTGGCCCTGGTGGCCCCAGACCCCCGTCTGGTCCTGTGGGTTCCCTGAGCTCTTGCATGGCTTGTCACTACCCGCTGTACTTGGAGGATGGATTTGGAGGTTAGGAGAGCACCAGGGTCTGGGTCTGGCTAACTGAGTTGAGCCCCTGCTCGCCAAGCCCCAGACTCTCCATATCTCAGGGACTCCAGAGCCACATTCTCTGGAAGAAACTAAAGCTTGAGGAGGCCAGGCCCTTGTCCAAGGTCACAGAGGCAATGAGCAGCTATACCATGAGGCGTCAATACTGGCCCTCTTGAGTCCCCAAACCCCAGAATGGGGTTCCAGCCCCACCTCCAGTGTCTGCTCTGTTTTCCAGCCCGGGGTGCCGATCTCACCACTGAGGCAGATTCTGGCTACACCCCTATGGACCTCGCTGTGGCTCTGGGATATCGGAAAGGTAGGCCTGAGACATGGGGCAGTGGTGAGGACTCATAGGGGGGTGACACAAAGGGGTCCTTGGGACAGCTCCCTCGGTTGTCAGATGCTGGCAGCGAGTGTGTTCATGTTAGCAGATGTGGAGCACCAGTGTATACCTGGCCTGGGTACCTCCTGGCTCTTGGTTCTCTCACATGAGAGGATAGAGACACCAGTGTATGTCAGTGACCAGGGCCATAATAGGGGAATAGGCACCAAGAAACCCAAAGGAGGTCCCAGCCCTGACCTAGGATGGGCATATATCTTAGTCCATTTTCTGTTGCTATAACAGAATACCTGAGACTGGGTAATATATATATATATATAAAAAGATTTTGGCTCATGGTTCTGAGGTTGAAAAACCCAAGATTGGGTACCCCCATCTAGTGAGGGCCCCATATTGCTGCAACTCAGTGGAAAGTAGAAGGGTGGTGGGTTTGTGTGAAGAAGCAAAACATGAAGGACAGCCTTGCTTTAAAACAGCCTGTTCTCAGAGTAACCAACCCAGTCCCACAACAGTGAGAAAAGGTTATTAATTTATTTGTGAAGGTTCCACCCCCACGACCCACTTCCTGATAGACCTCCCAACACTGCATTAAGACCAAGCCTCAACGTAAATTTGCCAGGGACAGCAGCTCCCAGGTTTTAGCATCTGCACACGTGCCCGTGTGTGTGGTGGGCTTGTGTTCGTGCATACCCATGAAACAGCAGGGTGGTCAGGGGGACTTTAGAAGGACTTCACCACATCCAGGTAGGAAAGGGTACAGAAGCCTGGCAGGGCCAGAACACCAAGAAGGAGTTGGGCTGGGCCACAGTTCTTGGGGCCACAGAGCCCAACCCAGTCCATGGAAGGAGGTAGGTATGAGCGGGGGCCATGAGCAAGCCCAAGTTTGACTCCCCACTTCCCCACCCATAAAATGGGGAGATCCTACCCAGGTGCCATGGCACAGGCCTATAATCCCAGCTGCTCAGTAGGCTGGGGCAAGAGGATTGCGAGTTCAAAGCCAGCCTCAGCAAAAGTGAGGTGCTGAGCAACTCAGTGAGACCCTGTCTCTAAAACACAAAATAGGGCTGGAGATGTGGCTCAGTTGTGGAGTACCCCTGAGTTCAATCTCTAGTACCAAAAAAAGGGGAGGGAGGAGATCCTAACAACCATCCTCTGGTTGGTGGAGGAATTAAGGGCTCAGGAAATATCTCACCTCCCTTTGGAGAATTTTATTCTATTTGGGACAGATGATTATTCCTCACAGACCGTGAAAGTAATATAACTTTCATAAAAATCACAACTCGCCCGTTTTGTTTGGTAAGAAGTATTTTATAACTCCAAAAGGCTCAAGAAATGCATTGCAAGGCTGGGTGCAGTGGTCATACCAGTAATCCCAGTAACTTGGGAGGATCACAAGTTTGAGGCCAGCCTGGGCAACTTAGTGAGACCCTATCTCAAAAATAAAGAGGGCAGGGGAAATAGCTCAGAGTACCTCTGAGTTTGAAAGGGGGGAGGATACATTTCTAGAGCTGGGAGTGAGGCTCAGTTTAGAGCACTTGCCTATCATTTCAGGCCCTGACTTTCACCCCCAGCACTGAAGAGAAGGGAGGAAGAAGACAGGAAGGGAATTTTTACAATCTAACAGAAGTTGAGGTTTCTGGGATGAGGCCTAGGTCCTGCCCACCTTGCTCTGGGAGGGGCATGGACCCTATTGTCCATATAGTGGGTCTTTCAATCAGGCCCCAGGCTGGAAAGCCCTGGTTCATCCCCCAGGGGGAGGGTGCAGGTTGGGATGGTGCCTGTTGACTCCGCAGCTTCCTTTCCAGCTTTTGCCAGCAGCCACCTTTTCCCCTACCCCATCTCCAGTGCAACAGGTAATCGAGAACCACATCCTCAAACTGTTCCACAGCAACTTGGGGCCCACCGACCCCGAGTGAAGGCTGCCTGCTGGGGATGCAGACACTCAGGGAACCAAATGGTCGACCCAGAGCTGGGGGAACCCAGAACTGGCTTCAAAGGCAGCTCCTGGACAGGCAGTGGGAGGGGACCTTTCCCAAGAGGAACCAATAAACCTTCTGTGCAGAAATTCAAGGACTTTGGTGTAATTCCCTGAGGGCTTCCTGGAGAGGTGGTCCTCCCCAGAGGTCTCAAACCTTCTTCTCTCCCAGCACTCTCAGGTGGTAGATGACGACTCGGCCAAAAAAGTCAGTGGTGTCCTCAAATGTCACCTTCAGTCGGTCCACCTCAGCAGCTGGCACAGGGAACGTGTGAGCACAGGCAGTCAAGGGAAATGGGTGGCCCTGTTTCCCACCCACCATTCTCTACCCTTTCCAGACCCTGCTCAAGACACCATCAGTGTGCTGGGTGACCCCAGCAAGGAGTGAGTCCCCCCTGAGCCTCACATAGAGCAGGCCCATTTTCCAGATGATGCAATGGAAACCTAGAGATCATTTTTCAAGATCTCATGGCAAGTTTCCCACTTGGGTCTAGGTGGGCTTGAAGCTGTTAGAGGCACAGATCCTCCCACCCTAGGCCAGGGCAGGATATCTGAAGGGAGTTGTTGTCCTCAGGGTAGAAGTCCACAATAGTATGGAGAGCCTCACTCCCCTGGGATCCTGCAGCACAGAAAGGGGCGCACAGTGAGTCCAGGATATCCCCTGGAGCCTCTACCGCCCAGGACCTTCCCCTACCTTCCAGGCGGCCGCGGCGACTGGAGAAGCCCCCCTGGAACTGGATCTGCAGCTGGGAGACGCAGATGCGCTGGGGAAATTCCAGTATCACCCACTGAAAGGGACCCTAGAAACAGACAGGGAAACTGAGGCCCATGGGCACTCCAGGATCAGGCCCTGTGGGGAGAAGGGAAAGGCAGCACACGCTCCTTCCCGCCCACCTCGGGTTCCCGAAGTTCTCCAGGCACTCTGGACCTCTGCACCTCACCTGGTCCGAGTTCCAGCATGTCTCCTCGTCCTGGTCGAATAGGTACTTCTTTCCAAACTGCCGGCTGTTGCGATTCAGCACCGAACTCACCCTCGGAGGCACAGGGTCGATGAAGGGTCAAGCCCAGGTCTAGGCGCCACCGCCCTCCACCACTGAGCCCGCCCCCTCCCCGCCGCAGGTCCTTCCGCCACCATCCAGTTCCGACTCCCCCTGGACCGGCCGCCAGGGCCCTGCGGCTCTCACCTGCTCACTGTCTCCGGACAAACCAAAGAGTGGGTCATCTCGGTTCCACGGGGCCTCGCGAAACTCAAGGCTGGACTCCGCTGAGCGCGAGTCCAAATTCCGGCGCCACTTCGGCCACGGGTGGCGTCACCTCGGCCCCGCCCCCAGCTTGCAGGTCCTCACTTGTAACTAGGGACCAAGAAGTCACTCCCTCTCACGCTCAAATCCTAAATGTCGCCTCGATCACCCCCTTGCTGAAAAAACTGGAGGTTCAGGAAAAATGCCGATGGCCGGGAACCGGCCTTTCACAGCGGATGCAAGAAAAGCGAGCAAGTTCCTCCGGGGTTTTGGGAGCGCCCGTTCCCTCTCTGAGCCCCACTTTCCCGGCCAAGAGCTCTAGGAACCGGAGACCGGGACCGGGAACCGCGTGGACACGGCGCATGCGCAATGTGACCTGGGCTCCGCCCAGCCCCTGCTCCTGGGGCGGGGTTGCACTGGACCTGCCCCCTCGGGCCCACCTCTTAAAGGGCTCTCGTTCTGTGGTTGAGTTTCCTCTTGGAGTTGGAAGAACGCAACCTGTGCGTCACCTGGCACCTTTTCTTGGTGCCATAGGGCTATAAAGCATTGGTTTTCAAATCCCACGAACTTCCTGTAACCATGTCTTCCTCCTGGGAGAGTCTGCTGAATTCATTCTCTAACTACTAAGGCAGGCTGGGAAACCCTGCACCTCACTGACTCACAGAAGCCAGTGGAAGAGTTCAGGAAGAGACCGTGATGTTGGGAGCATCAGTAGTTCCCATCAACCCCCATGTGCCCTGGCTGGGACCCAAAAGACCTGGCCTCCAAATCCATCTTTCCAGCAAATGCTGCCCAGGAAGGCTTGCTAGAGAAATGGTCGTGTCAGCTGGGTTTTGAAGGATAAATAGGAGTTTGCTAAGTCAGATTACATAAAGCCTCGGATACCAGGCCAAAAATTTGGTTCACTGATTCACTAGACAACTCCTGTCACCATGTACTGCCATTCCTTATGCCCACCCCTGTCCTGCGGTGATGCTAAAGTTGATAAGAGGCCTCAACTTCAGCCTCATCCCTAAAGAGCCCCATCTGGGCAAAACACAGATAGTCGCAGACCCATGGGATCAGGGCTGAGCCACAAGGAGAGAGAGAGCTGGGAGGCAGGGATTTCACCTGGAGGAAGCTTCCTGGGAGGGGGAATCTGGAATGGAGAGGCTGTTCCAGGCAGGGGGCATGGCATAAGGAAAGGCCTCTTGGATGAAAGACCATGAATCTGAATAAAATATGTGGAGCCATATCCTGCTGGGCCTGGAGCAGTGTTTGGGAAAGGGCATGACTCTATCCAATCTACACAAATGGAGGCTCCCAAGACAGAGCAGTCACTGGCAGGGGACTCTTGTCCTTAGCTTTAGCTGAATGGTCTGGGTTCCAGCCCCTTTCTTCAGGGCACTGGGGGATGGTCCCCTGGCATCCTACTAGAGTCTCCCAAGCACATCTCAGGAGGGGAGGCTGGCAGGGAAAGTGGGTCACCAGTGGAAGGGCTGTCCCATCAGCCCCCGACTGCCAGGACTTCCTGCATTCTGTTATGGTCTGGTGCCAGGCCCAGCTTTGCTGTTCTCAGGGCTGAGGCTGGAGATGGCAGGACATATCCCACTCTTATCAGACGTTTAGAGGACCTTGGACCCTGGAGAGCCCAGATCCAGTTCAAATCTTGGCTGGGCTATTCACCAACTGTGTGACCTTAGACAAACATTTTTACTTCTCTGAACCTCAGTTCCTTCATCTGTGAGGGGGAAAATTCTCTTTATAGGACTATTGGGGGATAGTGGACTCCTTGGGTTGACATATAACAGCACTGGGTGACACCTGTTGAGACCCCACTGTGTGTTTCACTTGAAGTCATGTTTAGTCTTCATCCATTGGCTCATTAAACCACAACTGGCTGATCTGTGTCACCCTCATTTTATAGCTGAGGACACAGAACTTGGCCAAGATTCCCCAGTGAGGATATGCATGGCCCCAGGGCCCTCCATATCACTCCTGGGCTTGGCATAGAGCCACCTTGCCCACTGGGATGAGGCCAGCTCCTTACTCTCTTCCCGCCTCCTCACCCCACTGGCGCCTGAGCATGAAAGAGCCTCCTGTTTCTCCAGGGAATTAGCAGCTCTGAGTTTCCAGCAAGGCAGCCAAAAGTGGTCCATTCATTCGCCTTAGTGAGGACAGACAGAGCGCGCTCCCACTCCTCCCACCCCAGGGGACGAGGCCGGGGAGCGCTAGATGACCTGCTCCTGCTCCTCTGGTTCTCTAAGGGAAACTGAGTCACCAAAAAGCACAGTTATTTGGCCAGGATCACCCAGAGAGACCAGCATGCCATCTCCAGTCTAGCTCTGGAGTTCCCTCTAGTGGACTGAGTTCTGCATTATTTAGCAGAGGAATTGGAGCTCGGAGGGGGTCCGGGATTTGCAGAAGTCACACAGCAAATTTGGTTCTGCAGGACTCTATCCCTGTCACTGCTTCGAAGGAGATGCTCAGGGAACAAGTCCCACTCTCCCTCAGGCTGTCCTCCTGGAGCAGGGCAGGAAAGGCCCTCGGCTGGCGCTGAGCCTTAACAGGATCCTCAGGCCTGGAGTCCCCCAGTTGGGCAGATTTGGGTCTGATTTATCTGTCAGGGTTGGCCTGGGTCCAGAGGGGTCAAGTTCAGAGCAGACAGACGTTCAGTCTGCCATCTCAAGTGGCTGGTCTTGATGCAGTGCAAACCTGGGAGTCACCTGGAGGTGACTGTGTGAGAGGGGGTGGCCGGATGTGAAGGGACAGAGGTGGGCATGTGTGGGAACACTGGAGCTGTGTGAGACAACACCTGGGAGGACTCTGGTCATGGTGTTGGTGATATTGTGCAAGGTGAACCTGGACATGTGTGAGCTGCCCGTAAGTGTACCTGTGACTATAAACATAGCCCAACGGGAACAGTGTGGTCCGAGAGTGAAGGGACTCTAGGTCCCGGGGCTCACAGCTGTGACCTGTATGTGCCCAAGTGTGGTCGTGTATGGCTGTAACCAAGTGAAATTGTATGTGAGCTGACTTGCTGTTGGTGACTGTACATCAGTGGTGGTTGGTGACGTTGTCTGTGATTTGTCCACATGTCACCTTGGGTATGTTCTGAGGCACTTTGCAGGATACTGTTTGCTCCTGACAGCTCTCCAGGCGGGTCCAGCCTCCCTCCCAGCCTCTGCTCTGGCCCACCAAGTCCCCTCCCCCATTTCATCCCACTGGCAGCAGCCCCTGGCCCAGAGCCCCAATTGGGGGTGGGGGACAGAGAAGGCACTCAGGGACGGGGGTGGGGGGACTTGCCCAATCCCAGAACAGGCCTATAAATAGCTCTTTGAGCCCAGTAGGTTCCCAGGCAAGGTTGCTTCATTCAAGTCCCCAGCAACAGCCCACCGGGCCCCAGGCCAGGCTCTCTCAGCTCAGCCCTGGCACCAGCCAGGAGGTGGGGGCAGGGGTAAAGAGGGGGGAGAGCAGGAGTAGGGGTCAGCTCAGCCCTGTGGCCAGTGGCCAGGGCTCCCACCTGGCCCTACCAATGCTGTCCAACCTCAGACAGATGATTGTCTCTCTGAGCCTCAGTTTCCCCAGCAACCTCCAAAATGAACAACGACAAGACAGCAGCCCTCATGTGTGCATTTAATTCCCATTTCCGTCTCCTAGCAACCCATAAGAGTGGAAGTGTCAATCATTCCCAATGTAGGTGGGGAAACTGAGGCACACAAAGATGCCATGGCTCACCCAGGATCCACTGTCACCAGCAGCAGGGCAGAGGCTTGAACCTGGACTTGTGGAGGCCAAACTCAGTTCCGATGCACGGCAGCTCCAGCCACACCATCACCCTGTCACCAGCCTCACCCACCAGGCAACCCATGCCATGTGGGTACTGGTGACACTGCTGTCACCCACAGACAGCCACATCAGCTGTGATCCCTGACCTCCACCTCTCCTGTGTGACACAAAGTCCAGCAGTAAGTGCAGCTTCTTGGTATGTCACACTGGCCTCCAGGGCTGCCCCTCGATCACTGGGCTCTTCCCTCATCTGTTCCATCCTCTTCTTTGATAATCTGGAGGAAATGATCTCACACCCCCTCCCTGTTTTTTTGTCCTTTTAGCAGACTGAGACCCACTCTCAGAGATGCTCAAGGACACACACACAGATACAGGACAGGGGGCAGAGGACCAGGAGGCTCAGCCAGCACCGCCCACTCTCACGGCTGAAACACAAGGACCACAGGAAGGAAGGTGGGCAGGGGCCTCTCCATCTACTTTTTATGTGGTAAAGTTTACATAACATAACATTTACTTTTTTTTTTCCTGGTGCTGAGGATTGAACCCAGAGGATCACTTATGCTGAGCCCGTACTCTACCACTGAGCTACACTCCCTAGGGCCAAGTTTATCATTTTGAAGTGCACAATTCAGACATGGTGCCTACTTGGGAGGCTGAAGCAGGAGGTTTGAAATCTAGAGGCCAGCCTCAGCAACTAAGCAAGACCCTGTCTCTAAAAAATAAAAAGGTCTGGGAGTGTAGCTTAGTGGTAGAGCATCCCTAGGTTCAATCCCCAGTGCCACACAATAAGAAAATAAACAAACAGTGTATAATTCAGTGGGATTAAATACATTTACAGTATTGTGCAACCATAGTCGCAGAATATTTTCATCTCTCCAAAAGGAGACCCTGTACCCATTAGCAGTTGCTTCCTCTTTCCCTCCCTCAGCCCCTGGCAACCACTAATCTACTTTCTGTCTCTATGGATTCTCCTGTTCTGAAACATTTCATCTCAATGGAGTCACAGAATATGTGGCCTTGTGTGTCTGGCTTCTTCCACCCACTCAGGATCATGTTTTCAAGGTTCATCCACATTGTGACATGATTCAGAGTCTCATTCTTTTTTATGACTGAGTAATATTCCATTGTTTAGATCTAAGCTTTGTTTTCATTTTTTGACAGTGCTGGGGATGGAACCTAGGGCCCCCCATGGGCTAAGCAAATGCTCTACCATACTGAGCTACACCTATAGCCTTTGATCTAGGTTTTTAAAAATGAAAGTCTCCCCTCAAGGGCACTCATATGCCCCCTCCCTAAGCATAAATAAATATTTCTGTGCTACCAACATCCATAGTGTGTGCTCCACCAATGGTCAAAGGTGAATGAAGAATGAATGGTACAATTTGTCTGGAGCAACTCTGGGGTGTGATACATCTGACCATGTCAAGTCTTTTACCAGCTGCATGACCAACGAGTCTCCCCCTCCTCTCTGGGCTTTTTTTCCTCTCTATAAATGTGCAAACAGTAATTCTAGCCAACACTGCTTCTAGTATGATCCGTGGTGAGTCAGGTAGACCAAGATTCAAATTCCAACTCTGCCCTTCTCCTCTGTCTGACCTTGGGAAGTAACTTTGCCTTCCTGGGGCTCAGTTTCCCCACCTGTAAAATGGGGCAGGTCCCATCACCAGGTTTGGCTGTGGCCACCTAAGGGGGTCCTGGAGCAAAAAGTCAGGTGCAGTCTTCCCCCGGGTGGGGTGAGTGTGAGATAAATGCATGGGGGATTTTAAGCAAAGGGAGCCCCCACACTTGTGCAGCTGGAGGCCGCCGGCTGGCGAGGGCGCATGCGCAGAGCAGCCCCGCGGCCCCTTTATAAGCGCTGAGGCGGCGCTGGGGCGAGCGGAGCGCAGGGCGCAGGGGCTGGACCGAGCGCTGAGCGAGCTGAGCTGGAGCGTCCTTTGTGCCGGGCGGCCGCCCCGGGATGCGTCCGAGCTAGGAGCCAGGTGTGGGGGTGTTTGTCGTGGGGAGCGGGCCGCGTTAGTGGAAAAGACCTCAGGGTTGGAGACAGAGCCCGGGTTTGGGGAGGGAGCCTGGGATCAGGAAGAAGCCCCCAGGCTGGGGAGGGGGGTGGTTGGGGGAGGGGATCCCTGGGGTAGGTAGGGAGTGCAAATTAGAAGGGGACTCAGGGATGCCAAGATGGTGTGCATTGGGGGGAAGGTTGTGGGGGAATGCGGAGACAATCCCGCGGTGGGGAGGGGTCCGGCGCTGGGGGTGGGTCTCAGGATTAGGGAGGAGGCACTGGGAACCAGGTCTAGGGGAGGGGCACCCCGAGTTTGGAGAGAAGAGGACACCCAGGGACTGAATGGGCGACTCTGAAACAGGGCACCCCTGTGTCTGAGCTGAGACACCCCATGATTTTAAGTGGGGATTCCCAATTTACAGATGAATGGAGGATTCCAGGTTGGACTGCAGTAGTGTGGGTCCCCCCCCAGATCAGCCTGAGTCCTTTGGAAGAGGGGCTTGCACTGAGAGTGAATGGACACAGGGAAAGGGAGCGGGTCATGTCCCTGTCATTTTGGGTTAGGTTCTGTCACATCCTGACTCAGGGAGGAGGTTCTGGGGTGCCCCATCCCAAGGCGGTCCCCGTTTTCCCACGGATCTGGAGTTGGGGTGTTGTCCTTTCTCCCAGGGAGCTCTCTGGGTGTCCCAGGCGAATGCTGGGCAGAGGGCAGGAGCTCCCAGCTATGGATCCCTGGGATCTTCGAGGGCACTATCCCCAAGACAGATACTGTCCCCGGCACTTCGGCATCTGTCCACATCCTCACAGAGGGACACAGACCCTTGTCTAACCCCCTTCAATTCACATCCATGCCTGTGGAAACGCTGGTTTGGCTTGGGGGGCATAAGTGCCAGAAAGTAGGGGCCTGGGACCCCAGGCCAGTCTGCCTAGGAGTGACCCCCATCCTCATGCTTTGTTCCTTTCAGCAGCATCAATGGGAAACAGCCAGGCTGAGGAGAAGCTTGGCACTGGGCCCAAGCGGGGGACAGGGAGATGGGGCAGGGAGAGAGGGGTGGATGCACTGTGGGACCCCCAAACGCAGCAGCCTCAGTGGCCCTTGGACATTCTCAAAAGGAAGGTCCCCCACGCAGGAGGTGGGGGCTTTGTGTGTATGTCTGCTCCAGGTAGTGAGGAGGGGGTGTGCCCCAGGGGTCTCGGGTCCCCTGAGAATCTGATATGACTGCCGTTGGTGTCTTTGTCAGGAAACTTGTGCCAGGGGCCATATCACCAGGTAGCCAAATGATGCGTGCCCACAGTCACCAAGGCCACATTAACCCATCCTGGTCTGTGCCAGGGTCTGGCATGGCAGGGTGTCTGGGGGTGTTCGATTCATTGAGGGGTCTCCGTGGGGGGCTGAGGCTGTGGCTGTGAGTCTTTGTGTGGAAGACTTGCCGCCTGCCTTGTGAATGCCCATATTGCCTCTCTTTGTTAATGTCACTATGAATCTGTGCGTGTGTCTCCCAGGGTCTGTGTCTGGGATGTGTGACTGCGTGTGTGTGTGGCAGGGGTCCTCTCCATGTGATTGGCAGTGTGGACCCTGAGAATGGGGGTGTGGGATGTGATCTGTGTGCAGAGTTGGGGAGCTGACTCTGGGAGAGGGTGGTCAGAGGTTGAGGTCCCCAAGGGCAGCCCTGGCTTTCTCCCACAAGGAGTTTCACATTCAAACCCCTGTGTGTAAATGCACCCTGATTCTCAGGCCAGGAACACACACGTGTGTGCATAGCTCCTGCTGGGGAACACTCGGATCCACACATCCAGAAATCACCCGAGTCCCCCCCATCCATCTAGTGCTTGAGGCTGCTGGGCTCCCACACATGGTGTCCACACCCCACGGGGTGAAAGTGCATGTGCCC
>JAJEJO010043668.1:0-20436 GCA_020662805.1 Glaucomys volans | reverse complement strand
AAAAAAAAAAAAAAAAAAAGCACCTCCACACACTTCTCAAGCAGGGCAAGGCCCTCTCAACATCTTAATCTCTTCCAGCCTTTAATACCTACCATTCCAACCCTATGATTAAGAAATAAGAGGGAAGGAGATTCCCATCCTTGTCTGTCCCTTGTTTGAGAACTTTTGCTCCTCCCTGACCAAGACTCAGTTCCATTCCTTTTTGTTGTATATTCCAAACCTATCCCAATATGAGGACAGACCATCTTTGTCTGCACTATGAGTGCACAAAGATGGAGAATCTTAAACACTTCTTTTCTCCTTTGCCAAAACTCCCCTTATCCGCTCTTCATACATTATGGGTCAGCCAATGACTTAGTACTAAGACTGCATGAAATACACAGAATCGTCTGCATGCATAAGGCACTCATTCACCTGTGCCCATGTGTCAGGCAGTGGGCTGTATTCAGGCTCTGTACCATAACCAGGTGTAGGACAAGAGGCAAGAAAATTGAGGAAGAGTAAACAGATGCACGAGAGTGTCCCCAGCCCTTCCCAGAGAACACCTCCAGTGCTGGACAGTGAATGTGTAATTTGACACAGTGTTGGGGCTGTGGTGGCACCATATGACTGGCAGATTTTATTCACATACTGGTAGCCTGTTTCACAGATGCCAGAAGGGCCCAAAGAATTTGAAAAAGTCTTCTAATATCAGAACCAGAGATAATTCTGTAGACCCCGCCCCTAAACTTGAAACCTAACTCAGGATGTCAAGAGATAAGACTTCAGGATTAACAGATATTAGGCGTCAGACTGGAATAAGCTTGGTCTTTTCCTTTCTCTTTTCTGAGAGTAAGATTGGAAGGCTTTTAGTTACATCTCTGCAATGAGAACACTGGGTCAGAGAATATGTCCAATATTGAGTCTAATTGTGTTATATCCAGGTGTCATATCCACCCTGATCCTTAGGATGGAAACCCATCTAGATTTTATACTTCCTCAATTCACAGAATGAGGAAACAGGAGACCCAAAGAGAAGGCCCATGTGCCCTGGGGTCCAAATGACCTAGTCTACTTCTTCAGGAATTTTCCCAAGGAGGCCAACCTACCATAACAGAGGGAGGTCAGAAACCTGAAGAACAATAAAGCGAAATATGAATTCACAACTCTTAACCTTGAGGATATAGGCAAGTTTCTTTCTTTCTTTAAACCTTCATTCCACTTATATAAAAGGGACTAATGAGATATGAAAAGGAACCTCCTCTACACACTGATAGTATACCAGTGAATTCTCAATCAAGATTCCCCTCCCTGTTATGTGCCTAGGGAATTCCTAGTTTTTTCAGAAGTCTTGCTCAGAGAAGAAATTTCTTAGCCAAAAAGCAGGATACTTGGTTAAAATTCTTTCAGCTCCTCGTTAGTTCATGGGCCTAGGGCAGCAAGGATGGGCAAGCAGAGACCAAGCGCCATTCAGGGTCCCAGGGTCCCTGAGAGGTTGAAGATGTAAAGAGTTCAAGAATTAGCAGTGGACTCTCTTTAAAAAAAAAAAAAAAAAAAAAAAAAAAAAAAAAAAAAAAAAAAAATAAAAAAGAAAAAAACAGACTATAGAGAAATACCTTCTTCCTATATAGATGAAGCTGTCCCTGGAGTTCAGTCCCAGTCCACAGTGGCAAAGATGAAGTCTTGGACTCTGGTGAAAAGTGGGGTTTATTTTTACAACATTACTGAGAAAGGGGAATCCTTAGTACATAGAAGCTCCAAAAAGCTTTCAGTGTGAGTGACTAGGAAGTTCAGTCTTCTCCCAGGTGCAAGTGACCACAGCCCATGTGCCAGGCCACACCCACCATCTCCTTGCAGCCCTACCAATGAACCTGGGGCATACTTCCATCCCCCACGAAAATCAGAGCTATTTCCCCAGAATCCACCTTGCTAGAAGGATCATTCTCAATGCTTATGACTGTATTTCCAGACCCAGTTTACATTGTTCCCTTGCTGGAGTATTGGTGGTTTCTTTCTTTCTTTTTTAGTGAAAAAGGAAGAACAATGTTAAGTAAACAAAAATCATTAACTGGTCAAGAACTTTGTTGTAATGTTATTGTAAAGTACCTCACTAACACATAAGATCATTATTTTGTTTTCCTGGATGCTGGGGATTGAACCCAGGGGTGATTTACCACTTATCTACATCTCCAGCCCTTTGTATTTTTTTTTTTTGTTTTGAAGTTCCTGAGTCACTGGGATTAGAGGCATGTACCATTGCACCTGGCCAAGATCCTGATCTCTTTGAGAACAAGAACTGAACCTCATTCATTTTTGTATCTTTGACACATAAAAGTCACTAAGTTGGTATTAGTTCCCTTCACTTCTAATTTCTTTCTCTTTCTCCATTCCTCAGAGACACCAAGCCTTTACCACTCTCTATCCATCCAACCTTTGTTAAGTGAGTGTTCTTCCATCCAATTCCATTATCACCAATCTAAAAAGTCATCTACAAATTAAGCCAGTGATTCCCAACCTGGACTGCAGATTTTAATCACTTGAGAAACTTGGAAAACCCACCAATGCCCAGGATCCATCCCAAACTAATTAAACCAGAAACTTCCCAGGCAACTCCCAACAATTGTCATATTTTTAATATTATCTTAGTGATTCTAATATAAGAATCACTAAATTAAAATTTCTGATTTCCTCTGCCTTTCTGGGAAAAATAAATGGCCAGCGCTTCTCCTTTGCCTAGGACTAATCCCTCCAAGTGCACATCAGATCTGTCATTTCTCATTTTCACCCATCCTCCCAACTTCTCCTATATCTAACTTTGACCCCTTTACTCAACCTTTTCCCAGTACACATAAGGAAATCAAACACCTCCCTCCTTTCAGCAGCAGCCTCCTCTTGTCTCAGCACTTTGTTTTCCTTCTCTCCTCTCTCCTCTCTCCTCTCTCTCTCTCTCTCTCTCTCTCTCTCTCTCTCTCTCTCTCTGGTACAGTGGGTTGAATCCAAGAATGCTTTACCAGTGAGCTACATCCCCAGCTGTTTTTTATTTCTTATTTTGAGACAGGATCTCACTAATTTGTCCACGCTGGTCTTGAGCTCACAATCCTCCTGCTTCAGCTTCCCAGGTTGCTAAAGAGTACAGGCATGTGCCAGAGCACCCAACTCATCCCACTTTCTTATAGGAGTAGATTCTTCACCATCATGTTTCCTCCTTTAACTTGAATATTCCTTGGGTAGCTTAAGCATAATAAATTTCAAAGGAATACATTATCTTTCTTCCACCCCATCCCCTTAGCTTATTTAGACCTTTATCACTTCTGAGCTTGACTTATTCCCTTCCAACCCACCCTCCTTTCTGCAGTATTTCTAAAGGAGAAATCAGCCTGTCACTTCCTTGCCTAAAGGAATCCAATGACTTTCCATTGTCTACAGGATGAAGTGAAAACTCGGTGCTGTATGGAAGGACCTTTCCTATCTGACTACTCACTGTTCCCCTCCAGTTTTATCTACTGCTGCTGCTCTTTCATTCAAAGACCAAACATTCAGTAGACATACATTCGAACTACCCTTCTACTCACTGTTCTGCCAACATGGGGCTCTGTGACACCCCAGTCCTCACACAGTGTTTCCCCTGCTGAAGGTGTGAAGACCTTTCTGCCTGGAAAGTTCTCTGCATCCTTTGAGACTCAGCTATGGCCTCTTCTGCAGTTCCTCTCCAACTTTCCCAAGCAAAATTAGACACCCCATCGCCCAGAGAGCCTCCTTTGAGCTATGCATATCTCTTTCTGAGCATTTATCACATTGAATGGTAGTTTGCTGTTTAAATATCTGTCTGCCCTGCTAGTCTACAAATTTCTGAAGTGGCACAAACAATGCCTTATTTTATCTTTCCATACCCAGAACTTAATTCAGTGAAGGGCACACAATGGTAAACATTTGTCTAATGAAATGGAGTGCAAGAGAAGAGACTGAGAACAGATGAATTGTGGAATGTGTGATTTTATTTATTTATTTATTTATTCATTTATTCATTTATTTATTTTTGATACCAGGGGTTGAACACAGGGGTGCTTAACCACTGAGCAACAGCCCCAGTCCTTTCTGTATTTTATTTAGAGACAGGGTTTCACTGAATTGCTTAGGGCCTCGCTGAGGCTGCTGAGGCTGGCTTTGAATTCACAATCCTCCTGCCTCAGCCTCCTGAGCTGCTGGGATTACAGGCATGCACCACCACACCCGGTGGAATATGTGATTTTAAATGAATCTGCTTGCAAATAATATAACTTTTGGAGGTTGGAAGAAATCTTTCCCTACTTTACAGATGAAAAAACAGGTGCCCGGAACCATAAAGCCAATTAGTGGCAACACTAGCCCTAGAATGTAGGTCTCCTGACTTTTTGTCCAGTGTTCTATCAACTGTGCTACATTACCTGAGGTGAGCATTAGTTGTTTCATTTGATGTAAAGATATAGGGCAGGGGTTAGGTCTACATAGGGAACTATTTTTAGGAGCTATTGAATGGTCAGCTTCCAGAAAATAAAAGGAATGGTGAAGAGCGAGCAGCTTTAGGAAAGCTAGGTATGTATGTACCTATGTATGTATGAATGTGCTGGGGATTGAATGCAGAGTCACCCTACCACTGAGCTACATCCAGTCCTTTTTATGTTTTATTTTGAGACAGGGTCCCACTAAGTTGCCCAGGCTGGCCTCAAACTTCTGATCCTCCTGCCTTAGCCTCTGGAGGCACCAGATTGCAGGAATATACCGCCGCACCCAGCTCTATGCCTTTATTCCCTCAGTATCTCTACTTGTACTTCACCTGAGTACGGGGGATGGAACCCAGGGCACTCTAACCACTGTGTCACATCCCCAGTCCTTTTTTATTTTTTTATTTTTTATTTTTTCATTTTTTATTTTGAGCATCTAAGACTGACCTGGAACTTGAATTCTCCTGCCTCAGCCTCCCAAGTCACAGGGATGACAGGCATGTGCCACTGCAGCTGGCTGTACCCAGATTATAAAAATAACTTTCACAACTAACAAAGAGGGCAGGGAGAAAAGGAAAATATGTAAAAATATTGCAAACGAAGAAATATAACTGTTTTTTCTATAAGGAAAAGATAGATTGTTCATTAAATAATATTAGGAAAATCACATAGCCATTTGGAAATAATAAAATTGAATGCCTACCCCAATTTTATATCTAATGAAATATAGATATTGGGCCTGTGGATATAGGTCAGTGGTTAAGCATGTGCTCAGCCTGCAATGGACCCAGGTCAAACCCCAACACCAAAGAAATAAAATATAGATGGAACAAAGGGGTCAAAGGTAAAACAAAACAATAATAATAAAATTATTAGAAGGGGTGTGGAGGTTTTTTGTTTTTATTATTCAGTACAGGGGATTGAACTCAGGGGCACTTTATCACTGACCTACTTCCCCATCCCTTTCTGTTTATTTATTTATTTTGAGACAGAGTATCACTAAGTTGCCTGGGCTGACCTTCAACTTGTGATCCTCCTGCCTCAGCTTCCTGAGTCCCTGGAATTATAAGTGTACATCACCATGCACAGCTTTATATATATAAAATTTTTCTTTTAAGATCTTAGAGCCAGGCGTAATCCCAGCACTTGGGAGGCTGAGGCAGGAGAATCGCAAGTTCAAAGCCAGCCTCAGCAACTTAGCAAGGCCCTAAGCAACTCAGTGAGACCCTGTCTCTAAATAAAATACAAAACAGGGCTGGGGATGTGGCTCAGTGGTTGAGTGCCCCTGGGTTCAATCCCCAGTACCAAAAAAAAAAAAAAGAAAAAGAAAAAGAAAAGATCTTAGAGCAGAGGAAGGCAAGAGGGGAAGAAAAGGGGAAATACTGGGAAATGATATCGGTCACATTATATTGTTTTATTATGTGCATATATGAATATGTAACAACAAATCCCACCCTTATGTACAACTATAATGTGCCAATAAAAATGTGGAAAAAAAGAAAAGAAATAAAATAAAATGAAATTAAACACAAAAAAAATTAAAAAAAAAAAAACAGACTGGGGATATAGCCCAGTGGTGGAGTACCCCTGGGTTCAATCTACAGTAGCAAAACAAAACAAAACAAAACAAAAACTCTACATATTTGAGTATTTACATAGAAATTTAAAAATTAGGCCGGGCACGGTGGTGCACGCCTGTAATCCCAGCACTTGGGAGGCTGAGGCAGGAGGATCGTGAGTTCAAAGCCAGCCTCAGCAACTTAGAGAAGCCCTAAGCAACTCAGTGAGACCCGTCTCTAAATAAAATACAAAATAGGGCTGAGGATGTGGCTCAGTGGTGGAGTGTCCCTGGGTTCAATCCCCAGTACCAAAAAATAAATAAATAAATAAATAAATAAATAAATAAATAAATAAATAGTAGTCCTGTGGATTCCAGTGAAGTTAAAATGAGACATAGCTCTGGAGGAAATAGTCTACAAGAACCATATCTGAACTGTCAAATGGATTGAAATAGATGAAGAAATCCATATTCTCAAGGTGAATGGTAATAGGCAAATGTTGGAACTCAGTAATTTGAAGTAGCAAATAATAAAGGCATTAATTATTCTAACATGGCCACTGTTTATTGAGCTTTGTTATGCACTAGCATTGGACTAAGGGCTTTGGATGTTATCTTTGATGAGGAAACACATGCTCAAAGATTTTCAGTAACTCTCCAGTTCACATGAAACCCATATGCTAATAGATGATTTCGGTCTAATTCAACATGGTAAGCACAATCGTAGAGCTCCAGCTATGTACAGACAGATAGGGGAATGAAGTGAGGTGGAAGTGGGCAAGCTGTCTACAGGAGGGAACATCACATGGGAGGCGAGTGTTTCCAGAGGTGAGAACATCTGTATTGTCATGAAAGATGAGTAAGACCTAGACAGGTGAAGTACACAGCACAGGAGTACTCAGGTGAAGTACAGGTAGAGATCTCCAATACATTCATACATACATACATACCTAGCTTTCCTAAACCTGCTCCCTTTTCCCCATATCCTTAACTTCTCAAAGCTGACCTTTCAATAGCTCCTAAAACTGTTCCCTGTGCAGACCTGACCCCTGCTGTCTTTCTTTAGAATTGCCCTAACCCATTGAAGTACCAGGTTTTCAGTTCTGCAAATATTTCAACAAAATTGACATAGATACTTAAGATAGGTTGGAAGTTACAATCTAGAGTTTATATATATAATTATGTTAATTAATATTTTGTGGTGTTGGGGGTTGAACCCAGGGGCATTTTACCACGGAACCACATCTCCAGTCCTTTTTCTTTTTTATTTTGAGACAGAGTCTCACTTAGTTGCTTAGGGCTTCAGTAAGTTGCTGAAGCTGGCTTTAAGCTTGAAAACCTCCTTCCTGCCTCAGCCTCCTGAGTTGCTGGGATTTTAGGTGTGCACCACCACTCCTCAGCTAAGAAATGGATTCTTAAATTCTGACACTGCATGCAGGAGAGAGTTCACTCAAGAGTGTCCTTAGGTGTGAGGGAAGTTGAATTAGGTAGAGGGAAAAGCTGAAATGCAATGCAACTGCTGCAGAGGCCCTCAAACTGGGAGAGCCCTTGAAGGTTGTCCCTACATTGGGACTTTGTAACCCATACCAACTAGTCATTGCATGCAGAGTGCACCAGGGAGAGATCTATCTTCCTCTAAAGGTAAGTCCTAGAGCAGGACCCAGCTGTGAATCAGCACTCCCACAGCTGGGAAGTGTCTGTCCAGTAAAGGGGAGTCTCAATAACTCTTGGCAGAATTCCCTGGGAGCACCTTCCCAGACCTATCAAACCCTACCTGGCCTTCAAAACCCAATTCAGATTTTACTTGCTCCCTCCCTCAGCAACACTCCCTCTGAGTTGGTCTCTATTTTTCTTTTAGTTCTTTATTCCCTGCATGTTTTCATGGTAGGGAAATTGATGTGTTTACATGTCTATCACCCCACACCACCCTTCCGAGTAGATGGAGGAAGGGAGCCTGAGTCTGCATATCAGAATCCAGAACAGTGCCTGGTACACACTGGTTAGTCACTAAATGTATTTTGCAATAAATAAAATAGAATCCACCAATGAAGGAGGAGGCAACAAAGTTAGAAGAGGGAAGGCTGATCTTCAATGCCAGGAAGGATAAAAGGGAGGTAGGAGACAGGTTGTGATCTTGGGGCTCTTCCTCTCCCCTCATTTCACTTGGGAGGCACAAGGGTCTCTGGCCCGAGAGAAGCAAGTCTCTGAACTTGGCATTACTAAAATGGGGCAGAAAAATTATGGAACCAGACTAGGTGTCCATCAGTGAATGAATGGATAAAGAAAATATGGTATATATACACACTGGAGTTTTATTTAGTCGTAACGAATGAAATTATGTCATTTGCAGGAAAATGGATGGACATTATTTTAAGCCAAATAAACCAAACTCAGAAAATCAAGGATGGTATATGTTTTCTTTCATGTGTAGAAGCTAGAGATGAAAATGAAAAATAAAGGTGGAAGGATCTCATGAAAATCAAAGGGAGAGCAGAAGAGCAGAGGAAAGGGATCTGGGGAAGAAGCCGGGAGGGAAAGGGAAAATACTAGGGAATGATAGTGACAAATCATATTGTTATATTGTGTGCATGTATGAATATGTAACAACATATTCCACCATTATGTATAATCATAATGCCCCAATAAAATATTTTAAAAAGCAAAGTGGGGCAGAAGCTGGGGGGAAAAAAAACAAAACACTACAACTTGTCAACAGTTATGTGACTGCTGGACCTGAAAGGCAGAGGTAAGAAACCCAGAGGGAAGGAAAGGGTCTCTAGGGAAGAGGAAATTAAACAGCTTCCTGCCCTCACTCCCCACTGACAGCTGTCACCCAGATTAAAAAAGGGGACAGAAAACAAGCCCATAGAAGCAGGCATGAACAAAAACCACTCATACACAGGATCGCATCCGCAGACACAGAACACCAAAAACACAGCCACGCAGCAAACAAAAAATAAAATAACTTATTACATGAATGACACATCTATGAATTCTTTTCCTTTTTTCCTCCCCGGTGTGTGTGTGTGTGTGTGTGTGTGTGTGTGTTCATGTGTGTATGGCACTAGGGATTGAACCCAGGGCACTCTACCACTGAACTACATCCTCAGTCCTTTTTATTTTTTTGTGGCAGGGTCTTTTTAGGTTGCTGAGGCTCTCTGTAAGTTGCTGAGGCTGACCTCGAATTCTTGATCCTCCTGCCTCAGACTCCTGAGTCGCGGGGATTACAGGAGCGTGCCACCCGCGCCCAGCAACGTCTATGAATTCTAGTCTCTCGCCAGTCGGCAGTCAACCTCTCTCACCTTCCGGAAACCTTTGCTTAGAACAGAAATCTGCATTGCAGGTTCCACAACATTCCCTTTGCCATTAATTCCGGGTCTGGTGGTTCCTTCTCTTTTCCAGTTTCTGGCCCCTAAACAGAACAGGGAAGAGGAGGAAAAAACAGTAACAAAACCCAAACAAACAAACCTCTGCCAGTGACCAGCAGGGGGCAGTGTTGAATAACCAATTGTCAGGACTTACAGAAAAGGAACAGATCAGAGAAAGGTCCTTAGATCAATACATCTCTTTGAGCATACCCCCACCCCATTTTCCTTCTATTCTATTCTTAAATCCCCCACTTTTTCTCAGCTGCAATTTCTCCATCCTCAGTTTTGATTTTATAGCTTACCTATTCCCAACTTTCCTAAGACTGAACTCAGAGATCTCCCTCCCTCTCTGATGACCCATAGCCTCTTGTCCCTTCCCATCCTATCTTGGTTCCTAAGGTGGTCAGGGCTCCTGTTTTACATTTGGTCTGGTGAAAAAGGGATTGGATGTCAGGCCCTTTCATTGCCCTGGACTGGTGCCTTGTACAGTGCACAAACTGTGTAACAGTACAGGTGGACCCTGCTACTAACTACCCTTGATGAATTGTTTTAATGAGCACTTATGGTGCTGAGCACCTTCATGATGATCTCATTTAATTCTCATAATATGGCAGATCTTGTTATCATCCCATTTTGCAGATGAGGAAATTGACACCCAGAAAGGGCATGTAGTTTGTTCATTATGGCACAAAGAATAAAGATGAATACGGAGCCAAGACGCAGATCCTCTGGCTGCCAGATATGAGCTTTCTCTCTACTGCAATCTTGCTGCTATTGCCTCTGCCTCCCTCTCAGCTTTACAGACAGATGGTTGTAATCCCAGCTGAAGCAGGAAGATTGCAAGTTAGAGGCAAGCCTGGGCAACTTAGTGAGACCTTGTCTCAAAAAATAAAAAATGGGTGGGGTGTAGCTCAGTGGTAGAGCACCCCTGGGTTCAACCCCTAGTACCTCAAAACAAAACAAAACAGATGGCCTCTCTGCTTTCTTCCTCCTTTCCCTGCGCTAACATCTTGGACTGCGACCATCCTGTTAGTTTCTTTGTCTATGGTCCTTACTGGGTCAGATTCAAGAGCACAGAAAAGAATAGAAGAGGGAGAAAGATAAAAGAAGGGGTGGTATGAGGGGCCTTGAGGATAGAAAGAGAAGAGAAGGTGAATTAGGCAGGCACTACATTGGGGATGGAGAAGGAAGGGAGGTGGGAGAAATGAGAGAGAGAAGAAAGCCCACACCATGCCCAGACTGGGAAGGGGGCACAGACAGGGCCTT
Organism: Glaucomys volans; assembly: GCA_020662805.1. NCBI lineage: Eukaryota > Metazoa > Chordata > Mammalia > Rodentia > Sciuridae > Glaucomys > Glaucomys volans. The sequence continues at coordinate 9,784 of JAJEJO010043668.1, read as the reverse complement.
CATTGTGTGGGCACAAAGGGGCCATATGCCTGGCAGCCTTGGACAATGTGTGTGTGTGTGTGTGTGTGTGTGTGTGTGTGTGTGTGTAGGAAAGGAGGAGTGGCTTACAGACCCCCCGACTCTCAAGCCCCTGGGGCCTTGCCTTCTGCTCTGTCACTAGGAATGAGGGTTGCTAAGATGGAGGGCAGAGGGGAGCAATTATGACAGACAGGAATGGAAGGTCAGGGTAACTGGGGATGAGAGAGAGCATGGAGAGTCCTGGCTGCAGATACTTGGGAAGAAGATCGAGGAGGAGGGAAAGGGTGAGAGGTGCAAAAGTCTCATCACCTGGGCCCCCACACTGCCCTCTCCCACCTCACTGACCCACAAGCTGGGTTTTGGAGGGAGGTGCAATGAGACCACAGAACTCTTTTCTTCTAGCAATCCCTTTCCTCCTTCCCTGGTGTCTATTAGCCCAGAGGCTCTCGCTTTCCCTTCAGCCCAAGGACTTCCATCTCCCTGACTGCTCCTCTTCTACCACCCATTCCCTGTTCCCTCCTCCTCCTACTCTCCACCTCCTTCCCCCATCCTGTGAAGCAGAGAGGCAGCCGAGGCCAATTGATTATCTGAAGAAATTCGGAGCTAGCAGTAGAACAGCTGCAGCTGCCCCCTCTTACCACCCCCAGGCCCTGAGGGACCCCTGAAGGGAGGGGCCCCTAACCCCTCTGCTCTCCAGCCCAGGGCGAGTGGCAGGCTCAGAGCATGCGAGTGGCTGCTGAGTGAGGAAAGGCACAAAGCACTGGGGGCAGTGGGAGCTGGTGCCAGCAGCAGATCACTTGGGTTATAATCCCAGTCCATCATCATGCATGAGTCACAACACCTTTCTGGACAGGAGTTCATCAACCTTGAAAGCAAAGGTATTGGACTGGGCGTGGTCCTGCCTGCCCATGATCTCAGCTTCTCTGGAAGTTGAGGCAGGAGGATTGCAAATTCAAGGCTAGCCTTGGCAACTTCATGAGAACCTGTCTCAAACTAAAAAATAAAAGAGCAGTGGGTATAGCCTGGTGGTAAAGTGCCCCTGAGTTCTTTAATCCCACAAGCAAAACAAATAACAAAGAAACAAACAAAGAAAGGTGTTGGACTCAGTGATGTCTTTGCTCTCTTCCAACTCTTGTCCTTTGTTGCCCTCAGATTCTCCCTAATCTCCGTTCAGCCCTCTTTCTTGTCAGGCTCTGGTGTCAGCATTTCCCTCCCACTGTTTGCCTTCAGCATTCTAATATGACCTCAGATTTAGAAAGGATCTTCAAATGTACCTCGCCAGGATTCCACCTGAGGCAGGGATGTACCCTACAGAATCTCTGAAAGTGACTGAGTCTCCAGCCCCTCTGTTTGTATTCCTCTTCCTTGAGACAGGTGCTTCCATTTCTGGACAGCTTCAGGTTTTGCAAATCTTTTCTTGGAATCAAAATCTGCTCTCTTACAATCTCCACTCACTCACCTAATCTGGGTTCTGCCTCCAGGGGCCACCCAGAATGTTTTTGCAGTCGTGGAGATGAAACCCAGGAGCACTCTACTGCTGAGCTATATCCCCGGAACTTTTTAATTTTTATTTTGAGACAGGATCTTGCTAGTTTCCCTAGGATGGCCTCAAACTTTCAATCCTCCTGCTTCAGCCTCCTGAGTCATTGAAATTATGGGGGTGCACCACTGCACCCAAATTTAAATCTACTCTTATCAAGACACATAGCTTCTTCCATTTCCAACCACTCCTTTTATGAAATGTCTCTAGACTTTTTGCTTTCTTGACCATGCAACTCTGAATCCTCTCTAGTTTATCAATGTTTGGGTGAAAATGTGGGGTTCAAAAGAGCACCACCCTTTCTTATGGATCATTTCAGGGAGACAGAGGAGAGTAGACAGCAGAGGGCATCAAGAACATGGCTTTAGGGGTTGGAGCTGTGACTCAGGCCACACCTGGAAGTGTGACAGAGCACTTATTTCACATGCTTAAGGCCCAGGGTTTAAACCCCAGCACTGAAGAATAGAAAAATATGGGTCTGAGTCTTAGCTGTGTGACGTTGGGCTAATCCTGTGCCCACCAAGGACTTTAGTTTCTTTGATGACAAATAGATTTTAGGATCCCACCCAGGATGACTTTGATGTCTGCTCACCACTCTTTTTTATCCCTTTCCTCATTCCTTGCTCAGTCCCAGCTCCTCCATCATATTTTTCCCAGTATCTTAAAGCTGGGGAACACAGCTAGGCAGTGGTGCACACTTGTGATTCCAGGATTGGGGAGGCTAAGGCAGGAGGATCACAAGTTTGAGGCTGGCCTCAGCAACTTAGCAAGGCCCTAAGCAACTTAGTGAGACCCTGTCTCAAAATTTAAAAAATTTAAAAAGGGTTGGGGATGTACCTCAGTGGTTAAGAATCCCTGGGTTCAATATCCAGTACCAAGAAAGAAAGAAAGAAAGAAAGAAAGAAAGAAAGAAAGAAAGAAAGAAAGAGAGAGAGAGAAAGAGAGAGAGAAAGAAAGAAAGAAAAGCTGGGGAATACAAAATAGATCAAAAACTGAGACTTCAAAAAATTTTAAGAGGGCTGGGGATATAGCTCAGTTGGTAGAGTGTTTGCCTCGCAAGCACAAGGCCCTGGGTTTAATCCCCAGAACCACACAAAAAAAAAAAAAAATTAAGAAACTAGAAAGCAATGTCTCAATTTCATGCCATGGGTTTTCACGGCAGCATGAACCACTGGACGTATGTTTAACTTGGATTTCACTGGGACATTCAGCTCTTTCTCAGGCTCATAGGAAGTAGGAACTGGAACACATCAGAGATGTTAGAAAGTGTCACTTGATGAGTGCCAAGATAGAGGTATATGGGACTTCAAGTGAGGAGATCTGGAAACCTGTGTGTTAGATCCTCCCCTGACTTCTTTGCCCTGTGGCCCCTTCTCTCCATATTCATTCACCCACCGCACTGAACTTTTATGACCACCCACCTCCCAGAAGAGCCTTCAAAGCCTAGGACTCTCAATGTGTACCCTTCCATAACCTACTGGCCAGTTTCCCAGCCCAATTGAATGAACCATAGCCATATATGGCGCTAGAACGAGGTCACTTTAATTTTTCTTTCTGTATGAAATTGAAAATGCAACAGGAAGGAATCACACACAAGACACAGGACACAGACCCTGGGGGCCTGCTCTTGGTGATATTAAGAAGTGAGGGTCATTGGGGAAGGCTGGAGAGGGAAAAGAGGTAGCTGGGACTGGTGGGATCATCAGGGGATAGAGGGTGTTGAAAAGGACATCCAGGAGCCCCACATTTGGGGAGGTACACTGCTCCAAAGGACCAGGAGTTCAGGACAGATGGATCTAAGGAAAGGATATGGGTGTGGTAAGCAAGGGGGTGGGGTTTCCACATACACCTGGAGTTGGAGAAAGGGCAAGAAAAGGAAAGGAGTGATCAGGAAGAGGGCAAGAGAGACCCAGCTAGAACAGTTGGGAACCCCCCTCCCTCTACCCCAAAGTGCACAATTCGGCAATAAATAGTAATATTTATAAATAAATAAATAGATAAATAAATAAATAAATAAATACGTAAATAAATATCCTTGCAGAGCTAGGAGTTTGTTATGAGGGTGGAGGGATCATAGAAATGCAATGAGTTCATTTCTTCTAACACATTCTAAGGTCCTTCATTCTGCTGGCCCAGGGCTATAATGAGCAAGCAGGGCTCAGCACCATGGGGTGGGGGACCCACGAGGTGGGGTGGGAGTGTATAGTTGTTTGCAATGGCAACTTAAGGAAACAGAAAAAAAAATGTAATAAATAGGCCCTGGGACGAGGAGCAGTCCTGGAGGGCAGTAATAGGACATCCCCTTGCATCTTAGTGAAGAATCAGCATGGATTCTGTACATCTTCAGGGTGGACTGGGATGGAGGAGAAAGTGGCTGTCAGGGCTGGCCCACTCACCCATGGCCTGGGCCTTCTGCAGATACCACATGCTATTTAGAGATGTCACCCCATCCCAGGATTGAGGTTTTCCCTTTTTTAGTGGCACACAGGGAGGGAGAAAATTGGAATGGAAGCGGGCAGGGAGGCAGCCAAATAGCTCAGAGAGGTCAAGGCACTCACTACTGAGTAAGAGCTGAGGTCTGTATGTGCTGAGCCTCAGGACCAAGATGGACAAAAGAAAAGCAAAAAAGTTTTCTATCATTCCTGGCTACTGAGATTCCCTTTTCAGGTGTTATTTCACTCATCTCCTATCTCCCAAAAGCCTACCCCTCCCCCAAGCAAAATGAAGAAGCCCTTCCCTGACTCTAACCTCAGCCTTACACCCTTCCAGTTCTGATGTCCCATCCTTATCATGAGCTAGAACAGATGGAAGAGAGTCTGGGTCTGGGGCCTCTGAAAATCTGGACATAGGGTAGAAAAGGCAGCGGCCCAGAGAGTTGGGTTTAGGAAATCCAACAGGACTCTATTCTGATCACTCTAGCAAATGATTCTGGTCAGTTGGACCCCTAACAGCAACCCCCTGAAGGGGCTCATGAGAACAGACCTCAGGGTGCCTAGGTCAGTATAAGAAAGTGGCCTTCAGGACCAGCGGTGGGCACCGTCTGGGCCTGGCGCCTTTGGGATGGGGAGGAGAAGTCCACTCTAAGTAAGCAATGAGCGGTAGAAGGGGCTCCAGAGACGCCCGGGAAGGAAGGGCGAGTCCGGGACGGGAAAGAGGCTGAGTTCAGACGTCCAGCACGTGGTTCAGGTAGGAGATGTAGCAGATGGCGAGGCGCAGGATCTCAATCTTGGAAAGCTTCTTGTCCGGAGGCAGCGTGGGCAGCAGCTTACGCAGCTCTGCGAAGGCCAAGTTGAAGGCTTCTACGCGGATGCGCTCCCGCGTGGCATGAGCTGTGCGGTACTTGGCGGTGGCCCTGCGCCGGCGTCTGCGCTCTTCGCGGCTTAGGTGCTGCAGGTCTTTCCGACCAGGCTCTCCCGACTCCGACCCCCGGGCCTGGCCCCCGCCCGGACACCCTGGCCCAGCACCATCGAGGCCTACCCCACCCCCACAGTCGCTGAAGCCCGACTCGTTCTCAGAGTGAGTGGGAGGCAGGTCCAACTCCATGGTGTCTGAGTTGAGCATCATGGTGGTAGCCCCCTGTCCAGTGAGATCGCGATCCCCTCCCCACCCCTCCCTCTCAGAGCTTGAAAGCTGGCTGTGGGAGGGGCAGGAAGGGCTTGGGATGGTGGGGTCTGCCACTGAGCTCTGGAAATCAGAGCCACTTCAGGGTTCCATGGTCAGGGTTCCGGAATGGAGCCTGAAAAAGAAAGGAGAATTGACAGGTGCTGAGGAGAAAGGAGTGCACCATTAAGAGTCAGAGTCAGGGAAGTGGGGGTTGAGTTGGCCTGGGAGTGGTAAGGAGCTGTGCATGTTGGGGAACAGCAGAACATGAGAGATATGTTCTCTCATCAACTACTAGAAGAAAACAGGGGGGAAATTTCATGACATTGGACTTAACAATGATTTCTTGGATATGATATCAAAAGCATAGAAAATCAGAGCAGGAAAAAAAGAAAAAGAAAATGGGACTACATCAAACTTAACTATGGTGCATTAAAGCACACAGTCAACAGAGTGAAAGTTAACCTACAGAATGAGAGAACATATTAGCGCATCATATATCTGATAAAGGGTTAAATCCAGAATATATGTCCTATATCTCAACAACAAAACTATCAAATAATCTCATTAAAAGTGAGATTGACTAGACACTTCACCAAAGATGATAAACAAATAACCATGCATATGAAAAGATGCTGAACATTATTAATTACTAGAAACGCGAATCAAAACCACAATGAGATATCACCTCGCACCCATTAGGGATGGCTACTATATAAATATAAAACAAGGGCTGGGGATGTGGCTCAGCCACGGAGCACTTGCCTAGCATTCAGGAGGCCCTGGGTTCCATCCCAGCACTACGAAAAAGAAAAAGAAAAAAAAAAGAAAAAGAAAACCAGGAAAAAAACTAAAACAAATTGGTCTTGGCAAGGATAGGAAAAATGCGGAGCTTCGTACCCTGTTGGTGGGACTATAAAATGGTGCAACTGCTATGACAAAAAGAATGAGTGTTCCTCAAAACATGAAAAATGAAACTACCGTACGATTCAGCACTTCCATCTCTGGGTATGTGCCCAAATAAAGAAGGGTCTCAAGACATATTTACATACCTATGTTTGTAGCTGCACAGTTCACAATAACCAAACAGTGGAGGCAACTGAAATGTTTACCAAAATAGATAAATGAATGAACAAAATGTGGTGTATATACATATATATACATATGTACATATTAGACTATTATTCTTAAAGAGGAAGTAATTCTATCATATTCTATAACAGATGAACTTTGAGGACCTATGAAATAAAATCAGTCAGTTGAAAAAGGACAAATTACTGGAACTCCACTTACATCAAGTTATCTGAAGTGGTCTAATTCATAAAAATGGAAAGTAGAGTGGTAGTTGTTCGGGGCTGGAGGGTGGGGGGAAGGAGTAGCTTAATGAATATACAGCTTCCCATTTGCAAGATGAAAAAGTTCTGGAGATTTATTTCACAATACATTGAATATACTTAACTCTACTGAGCTGTATACTTTTTTTCTTTGAGTATTGGGGTCTGAACCCCAGGGCACTACTACTGAGCCACATCCCCATCTCTGTTTATTTTTTTATTTTGAGACAGGGTCACACTAAGTTACCCACGTTGTCCTTAAACTTGTGAGCCTCTGCCTCAGTATCCTGAGTATCTATGTTTACAGGCATGCACCACCATTCCCAACTTAACCGTTCACTTAAAATGGTTTTAGATGGTAATTTTTGTTATTATTTTTTACCATAATAATAAATAAAGGGTAAAGAGTGAGCAAGACTGAGCCACAGCTCCAAGAGAGGTTGGCTATGACTCTAGACCTTTCCCAATTGTGAGGGGAGAATTGAAAACCTTGGCCTTGTAATCTTTCCTTCCAGGGTCCCTCTGTACCCTTACTTCTTAGGGGAAGGGGTTAAAACACACAGACTGTCCATTGTAGTGTAGACTGGAACATATGGAGCTTAGCACAGCTGGCCGAGCTTAGTTCCTCCAAGTCCCCGAGCCTCCCCTTGCACAACCACGGTGGACATTGGATCCTACCACCATGTCCATTAGAACCAGAGGACGTGACAATCCCCCTGCCCAGGACCACCCCTTCTTCCAGCTCTGTCCTCAGCACATTCAGCCCTTGCCATTCCCTGGCCCTTTTGGAAACCGCACGGAAGACTGGGGCAAGGGAATATAATCACTCTCCCATATTCCAAGGTAGTTCAGGGATGGCCTGCAGAGGAAGGTTTCTTGAGGCTGCCCTTATGAGGCTTGTCTCAGGTCCAGAGAAGATCAGGGGAAGGCAGCAGGAATGTGGCTGGGGAAGGGCTTTGCTTGGGAGGAGTGTTGGTAGGAAGTCAGACACTCACTGTGAGCTCAGCCTCACTTAACAGAAACAAGCACTGAGGCTCCTCTACTGTCACCATCTCCCCTCCTTCCAACCCTGGCTCTCTTGCCTGACAGACGCTCTTACAGAGGCCGACACCCCACACCACAGAAGACAGGCTCAAGTCAAGTAGACAAACAGTTACTAAACTCTAGGAGATGAAAAGTACATCAACATCTGATGATGGGGAAGACAAGTACACACACAACCAAGGCACAAAACAGATGAAGGTTAATGCTGAAAATAAGAGCATACTCCATATTCTAGGATGCAAAGGAATAAGAGGGATGGCAATACTGTAGAATAGTGTGGGAGAATCACACAGTTCATAATCAGCACCCCAGCTCCTCACTCCCATGCTTAGGTTGAAACTAGAAGATCATTTCTGGGGTTCCCAGTATGTCTATCATAACCCGGTTCTCTCTTTGCTGGTCCCCATGTCCCTCCTACCCTGATCACTTTTACATGCCCTCTATTCCCCTCTCTGTGCTCCTCATCTGGCCCTGGCCCGTCTCCACCTGGCCCACTGTCCTCAGCTCCTGTCTGGACAGCAGCTTCTATTTTCCTATTAAGTTCTCACCCCAACATCCGTATCTGGTCTTAAAGTTCCAGGATCCAAGGATCAGGGGCACTGCAATCCAAGACATGCAGGACTCTCCACTGTACTTCTGCCAACCACAATTTGATTGAAGATAGACAGGCACAAAGAGTCAAAAAGAAGTAGGGAAAAGGGAGAGGCAGAGATGGAGAGACACAGCACAGGAGAGAGAACCAGAAGGAGACTCTGGGAAGAGGTTTAAGCCAGATAATTGGAGGAACACACCCAACCCTTCCCAGCATCGTGGTTCCCCTTTTACCTAGGAGGACCCAAGGGATCCAAGCTGGCAGGACAGAGGGGCAAGCGTTGAGAGCCCCAGTTTCCTCTGGCTGCTCGAGGTTCATCCGTCTGCAAAGTTAGTGACCAGCTTTCTAGAGCTCTCGCAGCGAGCTTGGCATGGCTGTACAGACTCCAAAACAAATGAAAGGGGTACACATGGTGGAGATACAGGGCTCAGGTGGAGGGAGTGGGCTTGGGCAGGTACTGGGTCCGCCCACACTCACAGACACAGACAGACACATACACACCTGAGCTGGCCCAGCCCTATGTATATATATGGAGATACACACACACACCCCCAGCTCTCCATTGGCTTATCCGTGCCCCCCCCTCATCAATATTAAATAGCCAGGCCAGGCAGCCATTGGCAGAGGGATCTGGGAACCCCCCCGGGAGCTGGGGGCGGAGGCTGGCCCTGGGGGGGGCGGGGAGTGGGGGAGCAGGGACATCTGTTCTCCATGCATATTTCATAAGCAAGAAATGGAGAGCTGGGGAAGGGGTGGGGCTGGGGCCAGAGCCAGGGCAGGACCACAGATGAACCCCCTCAGTCTCCCACACCAGAGGCTGCAGGGCAGAGGCCCTTAGCAAGCTATTTTTAAGTGCTGTGGTCCCATTCTGAGTCCCAGTGACTTTGAGGGCACCGTCCCCGTATCTTTTTTTCCCTGAGAAGAAAGATCTCCAAGGTACTAACAGGAACTGAAAAAAGAGCAAGTGGACATCACTAAAACACCGCAAGAGGACCCGGGAGTCCTCACTCTAACTATGCTCTCATTCTTCATAAAACTGGAACCCCGCCCCCCTTGCCAGGCTACCTCTTACTACTGTGCAGGCCTCCACCCTCACCACCCTGGGACTCCCCCCACCCCCTCTTATCCAGCCTCTGTCTTTGCCCCCTCTACCCTATCACCAGACCAGGAGCGGGATCAGATTCTGGACACAGACCCCATAAGGAATTTTTTTTGAAAATTTTTTAGTTTGTTGATGGTCCTTATTTATTTATTTATTTATTTATTTATTTATTTATTTATATACAGTGCTGAGACTCAGTGCCTCACACATGTGAGGCAAGTGCTCTACCACTGACCCATAACCCCAGCCCCAACGAGGAATTATTTAAGTTTGGTCAGCCCAACCTCATTCACTGGAAATTAGGGACTCTTAGGAGGAAAGAGGTAGGGGCTAAAGAGGAGGAGGGAGGGGTGCCAAGAGAAGAAGAGCAGGGATCAGAAGGACACTGGGAGAAAAGGGCAGGATAGCTTGGCAAGTTTGGAGTGTGTGAGGCATCAAAAGAGCAATAAGAAAAGTTATACAAAACTATGGGTAAATGAGCACTGATTGAGCTCACATCAATAGTTCAGTGGCCTCCATCGTGTGTGTGTGTGTGTGTGTGTGTGTGTGTGTGT
>JAJEJO010043642.1:0-10078 GCA_020662805.1 Glaucomys volans | reverse complement strand
CCCTGCCCAGCCTTAGTGGACAGGATATGTCACATTCCTCAGCAAACTACCTGTTAACTTCAGGAAAAATGCAGGCCCAAGATAATGTTGATGAGAGGGACCCAGGAGATTTTCGTGCCAGATCCTGAAACTCTGGGAGATAAGGGTAGCTCCTCCTAACCATAAAATATGTAAGAATGCATGATCAAGAATCCAATTAGAACTGGTCAGCATGGGCCAAGGTGACCTAGAGCTGCCACAACAGTGGGGACTTAAAAGTCTGATGTCACCCTGCTATCAGTCAGAAGTCAAGAGGTGGAGCTGTGTGGGACACTCTGGAAACTTCTCTGGAATCCCCAACAAAACTGGAGTGCAGGAGAGGCACTCTCTTCTCTTCTCTGAGAGCACCCACTCTCTCCTTTGAGAATGTGCCTTTCCCCTTTCCAATCCCTTCAATAAACTCATTCCTATTACTCTAAGCAACATATCTAAAATCTTTCTGGCTTGATTGCAAGAGTCAGAGTTGGAAGAGGGGGTTTTGGTGCTGTCTCAGTTTCTCAGAAGGCCCTAGCTACGTAACACTTCTAGACCCAGTGAAAGCCACCTTACTCGAAGCAGAGTATTTCACTCACCTGATAGGAAAGGCCATCCTTCCGGGGGTTGAGGCCAATCTCCTCCATGGATGGGGTGTTCATCATCACCTCAGTCATCTCGGCTGATCTCAGATAGTCAGGGCTGCCAAGAAATCCACACCAACAGTCAACAAATGCATGCACTTTCCTCCTCTGAGCCTTCACTGCCCTGAGAAGAGGGGCCTCTCTGGAGGCAGGATGAGAGGTTCTCAGAACAATGCTTGCACTAAAACAAGCTCACACCCCCAGGAAGCACCTTCCAAACCCACAGCACCAGGGCCCTCACCTGACCCACCAGCCTACCAACAAGGCCCCATATGCAAACCTCCTCCTTCTGTTTCTCCTGAATACTATCATCCCCTCTGATACAGGGCAACCCTGGATTTTTCTTTAAATGACAGAACTAGAATAAACCACAAGAGTAGGTGGCTGAGTCCATGTGTCCATATTAAAACCAACTCAGCCAGATCTTCCCTCCACCCCGCCACCTCAAAACAAAAGTAATCCTTGTGTGAATTTCCAAAGGGGAACTGCATGTTATTATTACATAATAACAATAATAGGCCAGCCTCAGGGAGACAAAGTCCAATTCTGCTGCCTTCCTAAATGTCTCTGTCTGTCTAGTGCTCCTTTTGGCAAAATGTCCCACTTAAACCCCAAGGGGTCAGCTTTTCTGCAAGCTTCACATCTGCCATCCAACCCCCTTCTCTAGCCCCAGCGGCAGCAGCTGCAAGCTCGCAGCTTGAAAAACATCCCCTGGATTAAAAAGCCTTAAGGATACTGGGACTCTGATTGCAAAGGAAATTTCCAGAGGGGCCAAGCTGGTCCACCAATGGCAGACATGTGAAAGTGCTTTGTACTCTGTAAGCAGGATACAAATGTTCCATTATCCTTGTACAAGCTATGGACACACACAGGGTCCAGTATGCATGATGCCAAATTCACATACCAAATCCAGGTACCCGCTGCAAAATACCTAGTTTTTTTTTCACCATTATGTCTGTGCACATTGGTTAAAAAAAAAATAAAAGTGAGGCATGCTTTAGAGACTATTTCTAAGCAGACTCCTCTTCATTTTTTAGTTACTACCCAGAGTAGAAATGACATTGGCTTTGGAAACAAAAGCAATAGGTTCTGGTCTAGGCTCTGCTACTCAATGGCAAGTGATCCTGAACAAGTCTATAACCTCTGAGCCACAGGTGCCCTGTTTGTTACTGAGATGCTAATAATGAACATCTCATGGTTATGTTAAAGAGTAAGGTCTGGGGAAAACTGTTACAGACTATGAAGAGCTAATCAATAAAATAACCCTGAACTTTAATTTTTCAGGAGCTCATATTCCTGAGGGGCCTTAACACCTACCTACCTTGCAAAATTTTGACCAGTCAGAGCCACAAAACCTCCACCAGCCTTCAAAGTCTCACCCATAAGGCACCTGGCTACCTGCACACCACAAGGGGAGGAACGGGTGGGACGTCCAGAAGAGAGAGGTACACAAGCCCCTGGGGTGGGGGGATTTTTACTTAGTTCTGAGAGTTCAGTCCCCTCTCTAAACAGAGGCAGGCTGGGGGAGGGGAAACTAAGGGAAGATGCTGGGTGTGTGGGCAAGTTTAGATTCAAAAGCTAGAACCTTCAGAGGCAAGTTCTTCCCGGCTCCTGGAAAGGCTGCCGCTGACCCTCCAAAAACGTGGACTAGAAAAGCACCCACAGGACTATGGCCAGGATCTTCGCCTGTTGTCGGGGCGCTTCGGGGCTGTGGCGCGGGCCCAAAAAGTTGAAGTGAGAAGCATGAACTTTCCGGTTCCTGGGCTCGGCTGCACCGGGGCTAGGACTGCGCCGAGGCTAGAGCCCGCTTTCCCCTGGCTAGAGGCTGTCCCTAACCCAGGCCGGGCTCCGCACGCCCGCCCCTGAGCGAGCGTTCCGGGGCCACCCGCACTCGCTCCTACCCCCACCCCAGCCACTCCTCCACTACGCTCAGCTCAGGAAGGAAGAAGCAGCCGGCGCGCACGTCCCAGCAACCAGGGGCCTCTCTCTGCATCCTTCCTATCCCTTGTCCCCGGCAGATCTCTGCCGCCCCCAGCCTAGCCAGGCTCCTTCCAGTTCTGCACCGCGAGAGAGACTGCTCACTAGAAGGAGCTTCGGGTTTTAGGGACTGTGCAGAGGGCAGGGGTCGGGGAGGGTGCAGCGCGTGCCCTGCTGCTTGGGGCTTACGTGTGAAGAGCGCGTTTCCCCCCTCCCCGGAGCTCTGCAAACGCCGCGGCTGCACCAGCTCAGCCCCGCTGCAGCCGGCCTGGACGCCGAGACTTGCATGCAAACAAAAAGAAAAAGGGGAGGGGCCCGGGGACAGAAGAGCCCCTGCGCCAGGCTGGGCGCGCGCCTCCTGCAGACTCCGCAAAGGGGGTTTCATTGCCCGGCTTTCGTTGGAACCCCAGGCTCTCCCCACCCACCACCACCATACACACACCCTCCGGCCGTCACTTATTGAAGGTTCCGAGTTCACTTCCTTTGTCTGGATGCTTCTCAGCACCACCTCCCCCCACCCTTTGCAACCTTGACGCTGACTCCTTCAGGGGCTCCCGGCTAGGCGGTAGTGTCACCGGAGCCCGCAGGAGCGGGTGCCGGGGCCCCGGAGCCTCCGTCGCTAGACCGGCGCCCGCCGCAGGCGCAGGATACTCACCAGTGAATGGGGAAATATACAGACATGAAGTCCTAGGGAAGGCAGACCCACGCCCTTGTGATTTAAAAATGGTCACTGCGTCCCAAATGAGGATGACACGGGGCACAAACGGGCGCGGTGTGAGGCCGAGCGCGGGCACCGGGCGGTCGCCGGTCCGTCTTTCCCAGACAGCCCGGCTGCCAGCGGCGTCGGCTGTACAGACCGAGCGCCCTGCTCTCCACCGAGCTCCGGCTCCCACAAAGAGCCGGGGAAGATGTATTTATAGGGGAGGGGGCGGGGTTTGGCTCCGAGAGGCCCCGCCCTCCCTCGCCCACTCCTGGAATAACGTCACCAAAATCATGAATGGCTTCAGCGCTCGCAGCTCCGGCGGGCGGCGACTCGGGGGCGCGCTGGGCTCTGTTCCCCGAGGGCCCTGGTTTGCTGCAGCTCGGAGCACTGCCCCCCTCCCCACGACTCACACACACGCACACACGCACGCACCCGGCTGGAGTTCAATGTCAACGCCGCTTCCTGCTCACAAACCCGTGAGCATCCGCAGCCCCCTCTCTGCGCACACCCGGGGACTCCAAGGCAGCACCGTGGAGCGTACGGAGGGCGCGGGGTTGCGCCGAGGGAGGGCGCCATTCCTTCACTCCGGCCTGCCGCTTGGTGCTGAGCCCTCCCTGGCACCCACTCCGCGGCCCCTGCCCGCACTCCGGGACCCCTCTTCTGCGGTCCTCTCCCAAACTAGGCCTCCCTTTGGAATCGTCTCCTGCTGCACCGCGATCGCGGTGCCGGAGTTGCGTCCTTTCCATCCCGGACCAGCGGCACGAAAAGGAGAGCATCACTTTAAAAAAAAAAAAAAAAAAAAACGCGGTGGGAAAGCAGAAGAAACGCAGAGCTGGGGGACCCAGTGCCGGCGGGGGCTCTAGGCTTGAGAGGAACTGGTCTGCAACCTTGGGATACGAGGAGGGTTTTGTACGCGGGAGAAAGGATGTGGTGTCATTCTAGGGTTTTTCCACTGGAGACGCGCGCACCGGCGCTCACACAAATACGCACACGGTCGGCGGTGGGGGTAGGAGGTGCGAGTGGGAGGCGCTCGAGCACGCACCACTAGTCTTGGCTCCTATATCTGCCCCAAGGAGTCTCTGACAGCATAAACAAAGAGCTTCCCACACTGCCCAAGAATTGCAGCTCTGGGTCTGTCCAAGCCCTCAAGCTGCCCGGCCCCCAAAGCCACTGCCTGGGAGTCTGATTTAGCACTCAGAACTACCGCTCTGTGACCTCCACTTAAATTACTCCTATAAAATAGATTTACCTGTTTTACCTATAAAATAACTGATCTATGTATGCAAAGGGACCTGGGAAAGGGCAGGGGACGGGGGCTCTCAAAAACAGAGCAAAATTAAATTATTTTTGAAGTATAAGCTCTTAGAAAAAAATGCAGTGAATATATTGCATCCATATTATTTATATGTATGGATTATATACATTACAAATGGATATATATTATAATACATAGGTACATATGAACATAAAAGCGGAAGTAGGGAGTTCTCAGGTAAAAGGGTGATGAGATTAATGGTAAGGGTTTAACGGCTTCAGGGCTTGAGAAATCTGAAAGAAGGGGCTCCCATAATTTTCATCAGTATCCCCAAAGTCAATTCCAATAAAAATAATCAATAAGAGTAATATAAAAATAACTGTGCTATTATCAATCATTCCTATATTTCCCTGGAGTAAAAAGTGTGCTTCCTGATAAAACATGGCTTCAACCAGAAAATTCAGGGTCCTGTTCCCATCCCCCAGACTAGAGCAAGAGCTGGTTTGTCCTGCAATGCACCACCATTTTCTGCAGGTTTAGGGTTGGTGTCCTGATGGAGGGCCGTACTTTATGGACAGATACTGATGGAGATGCTCCAGGTGTGGGGTTACTGCAAACAGAGGGGCTTTGGGACCTTTTGCAAGGGGTGGGGAAACTTGTCAATGTTACTGGCTGGGTATGACATGTTGTCATCTGGGGTGTCAAAGGAGAAGCCTGTGCTTGAAGATCTGGTTTCCTGCTGGGACTTTCCAGGGCCCTGAGAAGAGGGTGCCTGAACCAGGCCCTGGGGCGAGCAGGATGGTCCCCTTCTGCCATATCTCCCCAGGAGAATTCCCTGGCAAGGCCTGGGATGAAAGGATGTCACATAAAGTTTGCATATAACAGATAAACTTTAATGTTTATGATTAATATCTCATGAAACTTTCAAAACTTAGAGAAAAACCTCTTCACTTACCCGCCCCCCCCCCCCCCACACATATCTTAAGTTGAAATGGGGCTCCTTCTGGAGAAGAGGATGGGAAAGAAGGCCTCCACCAGAAGTAATCTGGCCTTTGGGAAAATTCCCTACATTGGAGGTCAATTATCTGATGCCTACCCTTTAGAACATTTTGCTCACTTTAGCTAAATTTCACCTGTCAGTAAATTAGAGTGGAAAATAAGCCTTGGTTGTGCCCCCTAAATGAAAATATGGAGACACAGTGCTGCACTTGATACAACCGTAATAGACAGTCATTTGTCAACAATACTTTGTTCCGTGCTTTTCAGTTTTTCACAGCATTTTCAATACCTTGGTTTTCAAAAGAATGTAGAAATGTGATAAGATTAACACTGCACAATTTATGAGTCCCCAGGTTACATCTGTGCAAACTGAGGCTGAAGATCACACAGCTAGAAAGGGTTGGTCTGGGTCTGGCACTCAGGGGTTGCAGGTACACCTAGGATCCCACTTGGTTACATGCTCTCCACCACTGAATTTCCTTCATTTCTCTGGAGATACTGAGCATTTTAACATGCACGCTGACCTTTCTTTCCAGTGCTCTAGGGGATAGGTTTCTATCCCTGCCACCTTTGAATAAATGAAGGAATAGAAACTCAATCAAATAAAGTTGTTTAGAGTTCCAGAACCTTAGAGCTGAAAGAGACCTTCCAAATCACCTAGTCCAGTCTCCTCATTTTACAGGTGAGAAGACACTTAAGAGATTAAATGGCATGTCCAAGGTCGCCAGGCTATTAAGTGGTATAGGTGGAAGGAACCTGGGCCATTGAACCGCTGGTCAAATGTTCTTTCCACTATAACACTACGCTGTGTGCTGCATTTGCCAAGAAGTCAGCAGCAAAGGTCAAACACAAGATCTGCACACTAAACCCCTTCCATCCATCACCAACATGTATTGAGCATCATCTACTATATGCATATCAGTGAACTCAACACCCAATCAGAGCCCTCCGAGTCCCTACCTTCTCTCACATTTGTCCTGAGGGATGGAAGGATTGATTTGCAATTCAGCTTCAATAATAATCCAGGTATAATCAGAAGTTCCTTTCTTTCCAACATTACACAAGTCCAGTTTTCCAGCTCCTTCTCTACTTTGCCTAAATGCACAACTTTAAAAAAACACACTAAAGGTAGTGAACTTAAGATTGTATTGGAGTTATCTTAGTTGTAACTGTGCCACATAGTCAAGGCATGTAGTCATTTTTTCTCTAGTTATTCATATTCACATATTCACACAAGGTATCTCTCTCTAATCTGCAAAGACAGTATTGTATTAAATTTTTCGAGTAGCAGTGAAGCTGGTACTTTGGTTAATACTTCAGGTGGATTAGAAAGGACTTCACGAAGTAGCTTTTGACCTTGGTAAAATAGGGGGAAGGTAAGGGTGACACTTGCTAAGGTGCATTCAGATCTGTTACCATGTTTATGCCTCCCTACAAATTGGACACAGCACTATTGCTCCACTTCACAGATGAGGAAGTCGAGGCTCTCGAGAATAAGTAACTTGGTCATAGGACATGACACTCAGATGACTGAACCAAATTTTGACTTTGGAGCTTGCTGGTTACAAAGCCTATGTTTTTTGCACAATACCACACTTATTGTGGCCTCTGTGGTTTTGTTTGTTTTAACAGCTAAACTGCGAACTGAATACAAACCTATCAATTCCAAGAGCAAAGACCAGGACTCTTGGTATCCATCCAGTCTGGCAGGGCAGGCAGAATAAATAACTTTCCCGCTCTGGGAATCTGGGAGCTTCTTAAGTATATCAGTCAAAGGTTTGAGGTTTAAGAAAAAGAAGTGAGTAGGAGAGGGGAGTTTCTAGCCAATTTTTTGGTGAAACTCATTTGAATACATAAGAAATCTGAAAGGCAAGAATGTGTGTGGGTTGATGTGGGGATAAAATGAGACAGTGTTGTGAAAACACTTGGTAAATTGGAAAGCACTGAGCAGGCGTGGGTCTTGTTTTTAGGCTGTTTGGGGGCAATGGGGAGCCCTGCAGAGGTGATTGCAGACGTTTTGGATTTTCGCTCATCTTGGTCACAGACCACCCCATTTCCCTCTGAAGTCCCTTGATGAATGTTTCTGGGTTTAGGGAGCAGACATCAGAGGCAACCAGTGATGTTCTGCCTGGTGGCCACTACTGTGGTCCCAGTGTCCCAGCAACTTCTTTCAAATGCCCTCTGGTACCTCCCAGATACTGTGCCATCTGGATACTAGGCATGCAATGAATGTACAGGTCTGAGAGCCTGAGTGTGCCTTCCTATCTTGGCCATTGGGGAATTAGCAGTCAGCAAAACAAAGCAACCCAAACTCACCAGACAACACTCCTCCAGCCTTTGACTTACTTTGCTCATGGTCCTCAGGAAAGATGATTGAACTCTCTGTGTCTCAGACCCCTAAAGCAATCAAAGGAGACAGAAGAAATCTCCTTTTCAGGTCTCATGGTGCTGATAAGGCTGAGAGAACCTTCTATAAATGTTCAAGCGAGGCCAGGTGCAGTGGTGCACACCTGTAATCCCAGCAATTTAGGAGGCTGAGAGTAGAGGATCATGAGTTCAAGGCCAGCCTCAGCAACTTAGTGGGGCCATAAACAACTTTGTGAGGGCTGGGGATGTTGCTCCATGGTTAAGCACCCCTAAGTTCAATCCTGGTACCAAAAAACAAACAAGCAAAAATGCTCAAGAGAAAAGTTCTTCCCATCTTAGCATCAGGACTCTGCAGCCCGAAACAAAGCCTGAGGATCTTCCTACCATACCCCCTCCCATGAGGCACCTCCTTTTCTTCAATCCAGAATCCTCTCACCACCACCCCCCCAAAGAAGCCTGGATCTGACTGCCTATGAACTTGCCTTCCCAATATCAAGGAGATTCAGCCCTGGTTTTTTCTTTATTTCTATCAAGGGGCCTTTGAAGCAAAGGGATTTTCTGAGAAAGAAAACTCAACAGAATCTTTAGGGTCCAGGCCCTAAAAGAAAACACTCCAACTGGAACCAGTTCAAGGCTCTCATGTCCAATTAAGGAAAGACTCACATTCCTGTGCTAGCTCTGGCTCCGTCTTGCTTTCCCTCCTTCCACATCCACACAGGAATGCTGTTCCACAGCCAGAAAAGAGAGGTTACTATCACCAAGTTACAGATCGCATAGCAAAGTGCTCCCTGGGGCTGGCTGAGACCTTCCCCGAATCAGACACAGAGCACAGACCACAGGACCATGCAAGCTCCTTCCTACCTCCTGGTCCACCCCATACCTCCCCCTCTTCCACTGAAGAAGCTTCACCATACCTGTGGAGTTATGAAAAAAAGAGGAAAACCTCACAATAGTTGCTCATGGAGAAGCACACTTTCAGTTTTCTTTTCAAATACGTAGGGTGTCAGCTAGCTTCCTCTTGGGCAGCTGGTCCCCCACGATTTCACACCCGCTTCCTCTGCTTAGAGGAGTGTGCAGTGTGTGATGCCCCAGAGACGGCTCCTCCTGAGCACCTCAGAGGTGCCTGCCAAGCCATAACCAGTAACCTGAGCCAGCCCTAGCCGGCTGGAGTCCCTGGTGTGTTTCACACCCACACTGCACCCGCCTGGGGATCAGATAGCTGGGTCCACATTATACCTTCCTGCCCTTTCAACAGCAATTCCAGTTTGCATTAGCACCTCCTAAGTGCCGGCAGGTGGCTGCTTTCACAAGGAATCGGGTTAGGAGAAATTTCTTTCTCTCCCATCTTTATTACTCTCAAAACAATCCCAAAATTAACAGTCTCTATGAGCATAGCATACCTGCCAAGTGAATACAGATTGAGATAAATTCCCAAGTTGAGTTAGTGATGTCCCCAAGAACTGGAACACTAAGGGGAAATGGCACAGATGCCAGGCAAGTGCAGTTAGTAGGAGAGTCCCGTCCCTCTGCCCTTCCAACGTAAATTGCAACCTGAATTCCTGTTGCAAGTAAATGAGGGACTGCGTCTGGGGCTCAGCATGGTGTCAGGCACTGGGGAGAGAAGACCGAGATGCCAGCTCCCTCTAATACTATATGATTGCTGCGGCAGAGACATGTGACCGTGGGTGGGGCAAGGATTAGTTCTGTCTCAGCACAGGGTCAAGGAGAGAGGTGCTGACCATTACAGTATAAGCTCTGCAAAGGTAAGAATTGGACCTGTTTGTTTGTGTACTGCTATACCTCACCCCTGGGCACACAGTAGGTGCTCAGCAAATACCTGTTGAATGAATGGTGGCAGGAAAAGCTAAAGGGAGAGCAGTTCTGCCCACAAAAACAGCACAAGCAAAGGTTCATGGGTAAGAAAGTGCCAGGGATGTGCTGAGAACTAGGAGTGAGCAGAGAAGTATCTAGATCTTGGGAGGAAGCAGTGGAGACTCCTATGACCCCAAGTCTACATGTTAAATAGAATAGCTATTAGGAAAGGGCCTTGTGCTCTGCAGTAGGGTCTGTGCACAGAATTTCTTGTGGACAAGAAAGTCTGTCACTTCTGTTAGCCAGATC
>JAJEJO010043641.1:1906-15865 GCA_020662805.1 Glaucomys volans | reverse complement strand
ATATTGTTATAAATTATTAATTTATAATAAACCTTTAAGAATTTTAATGTGTTGAATGAATGAATGAAACCCCTTTCACAGCTATAGAACTGACAAATAGAACATCAGCTTTTAGATGTTTCTACCCCATCTTTCAGAGACACCATTTGAGCAGCATCTGTGTCCACAAGTCCAGTTAAGGAGACTTTCTATAATCAACTTGCAATCATCCATAACAAATTTAGGAGCAGACAGAAGAGAATCTCCCCCAATTAATTCAATTCAACAAGGAATCATTGAGTGTCTCATATTAGACTCACAAATGAAGTAAATTAATAAAAAATGTTACCTATGGTTTCTGATTTCAAGAAATTTGCATTAAGTTTTATAACATATCTTCAAACTTCCACTTAGAGATGTGTACAGCCTGATGCTCAGAGAATTTGAGCCACTTAGTTGTATGATTTTGTTGTTTTGTACATGTCTAGCTTCTTCATCTTACCACATACTCATCTGTCCCTGGATCCCCATCTTCATGCTGAAGTGGACATCTTGCAAATCAGAATCTTATGAAACAGCAATCTACACCAAGTTGGCCTCTCTCTTCCCATTGCAGACTATGCTGTTCATACTACTATTTCAAAAGAGAGTATGTTAAAGCACAATGCATTTTTAATAGAGCTTTTCTTTTATAGTTGAATCTTACTAAAGCTGTAGGAAAAAAATCCTAATCCCTTTCCATCCATGTCTTCTTTCTGGGTTTTGTTTTGTTTTTAAAGAATTTAACCTTTATTTTCTTTATTTGCTTTTATGTGGTGTTGAGAATCAAACCCTAGGGCCTCACCCCTGCTAGCCAAGTGCTTTACCACTGAGTTACAACTGCAGCTCTTTTTTCTAGGTTTTGATCTAGATCATATAGTAGAATAATGTGGATAATTTAAAAGCAATTACTCCAACAAAGGCAGAGAACTCAGAAGCCCTTAGTAACTCAGGAAATCATCAAGAAAAGAAGCCCCCTCCAAAACTGCTACTCACTCCAATGATTGGTGATGGAGGGGACTGATTGGCTTCATTGTGATCTTTGGGCATGATGTCACAGTCCCTGGGTCCTGACTGGTGGATTTTTAGACATGCCTATAGTAGAACTTTTTCCTGAGCACCCAGCATCATAAGTTACTCATTTAACATGAATAATGGGAGCAATAGAGTTAAAAGATCTTTCAATTCTCTGACACTGCTCCACTCCACATCTCCTGGAGACCAAGCCACCTGGTCATGCCATGTGTGTGTCCTGCATGGGAGAGCTGTGAACATAGCAGGGATGGGTTTTTTATCTCCTTCTGCAACCCATCACTTTGTAAAATCCTCTAATGGGACTGCCTAATGGGAGACCGAAAACTAAGGAAGATTAATTTTATAAGAAATAAAACACTTTGGTGCAATAATAACTCCATAAATCTTTATTGAAAATGTTTCCATCTTAGCAGAATAACCCAGAAAGAAACCTGGATGGATGATTACAAACAAGACATTGGGTCTCAAGATAAGAAGGGGAAAAGATACCATTTCAATCCTAACAAATACATACTTTCTTTGCCAACTTTAATTACTTTCTAAGGGTTGTTTCTGCATCCTCTTAAATCCTTAAAGAGCTGGAAAATCTTGCATAGATTTCTATGGGAAACCAGGGGTTTAATCAAACAGGACTGAGACCATCTCTCTCTCTTGCCTGCTCACATACTGTCCACTGAGATGTACGTTTATCACCTACAACGCTGTATTAAGCTTTTAAAATGAGACATTAAGTCTGAATAAAAACAATTTGAAATATGTGTACTGGGGTTTTAGGCAGATACCAAGAAATTTGAGTTGAATAGAACCCAAAACAGGAAAAACTTCTAAAAAAAAATAAATAAATAAAGCTGCACTGATATTTCAGCTCACTACAATCAGAATGGCAAATTGAAAGAATACAAGTAACAGTAAATGTTGATGAGGATGTGGGAAAAAGGGTACACTCATACATTGTTGATGGGACCACAAATTCATGCAACCACTCTGGAAAGCACTATGGCAATTCCTAAAAATTGAGAAATAGAACCACCATTTGATCCAGTTATACCACTCCTTGGTGTATATCCAAATGTCTTAAAAAGCAGTGTACTATGATTCAGCCACAATTTTTAGTAACACAATTCAGGATAGTTAAGCTATGGAGCCAACCTTGGTGCCCTTCAACAGATGAATGGATAAATAAAATGTGGTATCTATACACAATGGAATATTCCTCAGCCATAAAGAATGACTTTGTGACCTTTGCCAATAAATGGAAGGATATGGGGACTACCATGCTAAGTGAAGTAAGCCAATCCCCCAAACCAAAGGTTAAATGATCTCTCTAATGTGAATGCTAACACTCAACCAGGGAGGGGTGAAAGTTCAGAGGATTAGACAAAGTGGAATGAAGGGGTAGGAGGGGAGATAGGAAAAAGAAATATAGTTGAATGAATCTGGCATAACTTTCCAATGTATGTATGAATACACCACATCACAAGATTGTGTATATCCATAAGACCAGGATCCTTATTAGAATAAGATATTCTCTGTGTTTTCTAAATATGTAAAAATCAACTCTACTGTCATATATAAATAAAAAGGACAAAAAATAAATAGGTAAATAAATATTTAAAGTTAGATTTTTTTTCCTTTCCAATTTGTGGCCATTGTAACGTTCTTGTTTGTAAGACTTCGTGGGCCCTGTCCCCTGGAAAGAGATCGTGGCATTCTGTCTAAAGACGGAGGCTCCAGCCAGGATCCTCGGGGACTAGGGCCCATCTTCCTCTCCTGTGCTCTGTGAACAGGATGTTCTTCTGTGGTCTGTAAGACAGGTTTTCTGTGGTCTGTGAAACTGTCACCTTCTGTGTTCACATGGATGTTTTTTACTTCCTGTTACCAACCGATAATCTGCCAAATACGCTAGTAACTGCTTATGTAAGTCTTGACCTTTAAGATGTATTCCTTGCTTAACTGCAAGCATATAAAAGACAGTGTTATATGCAGTAAAGACAAGAGCAGCTTCCTATGTGATGTGTGCTCCATCTCTCCCGAATAAAGCTCTTCTCCTCAGATTTTGGCGTGAGGTCTGAGTTCCTACATTCCTCAAAGGTTGCTGTTCAGGCTAAGGTCTCCGGTGTTGCACTACCGTACAACAAGACAGTAACTTTTTTTTTCTGGTTTTCTTAGTAAATATTGGACATCTTTCTAACATAAACTATGAGAAAGCAATTATGATTTAATTCTCTGAATTTTCAGAGAACAATTCTATAGATTGCAGCATTTTGTTCCTCCTTAAATATGTTAAAATTAAAAATTGTAAAATTTTACTGTGGGAAAGAGTGTTTTGAAAATTTTTCTCTTATATATGCTTTTAGGTCAATTTTAGGGTGTTTTTGTAAATTTGAAAAAAAATGCCCTTGAAATTTTGATGGGAATAGTTTAAATGTTGCATTTTGGAAAGAATTGTTATAATTTGTATTAATTTCCTGTTGTTGCTGTTAATTACCACAAATTTATCAGTTTAAAGAATGTGAACGTATTATCTCATAGTTTTATAAATTAGAAATCTGAAATGGATCTCACTGGGCTGAAATCAAGATTCCAGCAGGGTTCCTTTCCTTGTTGGATATTCTAAGGGAATATTCATTTTATGGCTTATTTGGGTTTTTGGCAGAATTCAATCCCTTATGTTTTTTTGGACTAAGGTCCTCCTCATTTTCTTGGTGCTGTGTGCTGAGGACTATTCCCGGCTTCTAGAAGTTGCCATGTTCCTTGGATTGTAGTGACTTTCTTCCATCTTCAAAATCATCAACAGTTGAGTCCTTCTCATGGACATACATTTGATTACATACTTCTGACTTCCTCTTGTAATTTTAAGAGCTTGTGTGATTGTACTGGACTCATCCAAGTAATCTACTACAATCTCTCTTTTGAAGTCAAATGATTAGAGACCTTAATTCTATCTGCAGACTTATTCTCTTCTGTCATGCAAAGTAGTATAATCTCAAGGTTCAGGGATTAAAGTACATTAAAAATTGGGGGGACATTATTGATCTTACCATTTTTCTAATTTTACTCTTTTCATATAATCTTACCATATACTTAAGATTCTGTATTGTTCATTTAGTCTTTTTTTTCATTTTTCCTTCTATTTTTGTGTGTGATTCTCCTCTTAAGTAGACTTTACATTTATTTTCTCATCTTTTAGCAATTTTTGTATTTTTCTTATTAATTTTAACTGATACATATAATATAAAAATTATATATACACATGTGTGTACATATAGATATATGTATATATACATATATATATTTGACTCATTTTGAGGTGAATATGGCCCTCAGAAAGCAATATGCTAAATTCATTCCATTATTTATTCTGATGGGGGAAAAATGTTCATGTGGGGTGATAAGAAGATAGTGTCATTTTCTGGTCAAATCAGAAATTATTATACTTGCTTTTAGGGATACTTTATATCCTTTTCTAATTTTACATTTTTGTATAATTTTGACAAATTATACATTTTTGATTCAAAGCCACACTGCCAAAGAGGAAAAATTTAGTTTTTTAAAAAAATTAGTTTTTTTAGGAAAAAATTAGTTTTCCATGTGACTATAGCTCTCCACTACTTCAAAAAAAATATATCATTCACTAATGGTTATTCTCAGTTTATGTAAAATCTGATGATACTGGAAAATTTTCCCCAAAATGACATTTTGGAGACTATGAATACTAGCCTTAGGTACTGTTATAAGTTTTCATCATTATCTGTATATAGATATTTCTTTTATTAGGAGATTAAGAGGGGCAAGGTTGAGTCCTTCAAATCAATTTTCACTTTAAAACAAAAAAGGAGAAATCTTAGTGGTATAAATACAAATTTACTTTTAGAGGATCTGCAAATGATAACCACTGCCATTTAAATATAGCTGTATGAAATATATAATAACCTAAGACTGAAACTGCACAGTTTTTTTATGCAACCCATTATTTTTAATTATACTTTCAGTAGCTTTAATCAGGTTTTTTTGTTGTTATTTTTGTTCATGCTAACTAAAATAAGTCAATTCCCCAAAACCAAAGGTCAAATATTCTCTCTGATATGCAGATGCTAACACACAAGGGTGGGTGGTGGACAGAAGTTCATTGGATTAGGCAAAGATGAATAAAGGGAAGACAGGAGTGATGAGAATAGAACAGACAGTAGAATGAATCAGACATAACTTTCCCTTGTTCATATATGAATACAAAACCCATGTAACTCCATATCCCATGTACAACCAGAAGAATAAGAAGTTATACTCCATATATGTATACTATTCACAGTTCTTTTTTAAACTTTACCATGTTTTTGTCTCTGTCCCTGTTTCAACTTAAGAGCAAAACCTCCATTTCAAAATGTATAGGGCTGATAAATTTATAGTGCCTTATTAAGTCAATAGCACGTTGGAAAATTTGCAACATTTTTCCCCTCAGGCAAATGTCTCAGGTCTTGGTTGGACTCAAATATATATTGAGAATGATGGAGAGAGCTGGAAATATTTTATTAAGTGATATTTTCTTTGATATTTGACTTAGCTTTCCATCACTGAGAGAAAATACCTGAAAAAACAACTTAAAGGAAAGAATATTTATCTGGGTATACAGTTTCAAAATTTTAAGTACATGGTCAGTTGGCCCCATCACTATGGGCCTCTGGTAAGGCAAGTTATCATGGTTGGGAGCCCATGACAGACCACAGCTACTCACTTCATGGCAGTAAAGAAGCAGAGAGAGAAGAATGGATGGGAGAACAGATATACTCTTCCATGGCACACCCCCAGTGACATACTCTGTTGAAACTAGGCTCTACGTCCTATAGTTTCCATCACCTTGCAACAGTGGCACCAACTGGGAACCAATCTTTTAACACATGAACCTTTGGGTAACAATTCAAATATACCAATATTATTGGATTTATGTGGCCCCAAAGAAATATGGACATGGAAATGCTAAATCTGCTAATCATAAACATCAAGCATTATATCTATATGTATATTTTAATTGGTGCCCAGGTAATATTTGTATTATTATGTTGGTGTGATGAGAAAGATATGCAAAATTAAAGAGAGATAACCAAGAGATGAAAAAGCTAATACTTAGTTTTTATTATGTCTACTTCATAGCAATAATTTTACCACTAATATAACAAAATTAATGACTAATATTTGAATGATGGTTTATAGAATATATTAATATGTATCAGCATCTAACTATTTGTGTGACTTTTTGAACACCCCCCCCAGAGGTAATGATGTTTTCAATAAATAAGAAGGTCTTACCTTTTTTTTTCCTCAGACTCTTAGAAAATTTATTAAATGACAGTCTACTGAGATAGGTGTATTGTAGCAATAAAATATTTCAAAGTCATGATATTTAACTGTTTGTGGTGTGTGAGTATAAGAGAGAGAGAGACAGATACAGAGACAGAGAGAGGGGATCTTACCATGGATATTGTTCAGTTATGCTTTTAACCAGTATTCACATAGTGATTTTTATGTGCCAACATAATTTCAAAGATGTTGGTGAATCCAGTACTAATCAAGACAAAATCCTACTCTTCATTGGGACTTATCTTCTAATGTAGAAGACATATACAAATCTGATTAACAAATAAATATGTTCAAAGATGTTATGGAAAAATAATAAAACGATATGCAGTGATTAGAAATATAAGTGCTACTTTAGGTAGAATGGTTATGGAAAGACATGAGAAGGCAACATTTGAGTTGAATGAAGAGAAAGAGGTAGACATGTCAGCACTAGAAGCAAAGAAAACAAGAAGTGACATATTTGAGGAACAGGATTAAGGCCAGTTCTATCTCATCAAACTGCCTTCTTTTAATAGTATTTGAGAAGAAATCTTCATGTAAACAGCTTGAAGCACCTACCCTGCCTGAGGACTGATAGCATTATACTTGTACAGAAGAAACCAAAAATTAGTTTTCTCATTTAACTAACTTCATGTGTTAAGTGAAGAAGAAAATGTAAACAAAAGAAAAATCACAAAACTTGCCATCACAATTTAATTTTGTTTATACCATTTCTTCTGATGGATAAAATGGACCTGCACAGCTGTAATAATCATATGCTAAGTGAGTTATTACCCCCATCTCTGCAAGAATTGGACCTTGTTAGAGGCATTAAGAGCAAATCAGGAAGTGAAGATTTCCCTTTCTATAATTCATAGGCAACTAAAAATAAACATCCTTGGTTTTTTAAATAAAAGGCATGGTTGTGCAAGTGAAAAATTTGAATCTAACTGGCTTAAGGTTGAATTTTTAGGCTAATGTACAGTGGATGAAAAAATCCCAAGACATGTCTGAGTTTCTGAGTATTTAAATCAGTCTTACATGATATCATTAGGGCCTAGTTTGTCTCTTTTTCTAAAGTTAGCATCCTCTGCGTTGTTCCTTCCTCAAACACATTCTCCTGGTAATGACAAAATGGCTACTGGTAGATACAGGTTTAATTCCTTATAAAACTACATTCATAAGATAAAGTAGGACCATAAGAAAAAATACAGATGTCATCATTTAGTTTCTAGTTAATACAAATGCATACCAAAGGTAGGCAATGCAGATTATGCAACACTTTGACATATCTCTGGTGATAAAAACTTCCCTCTCCCCGACTCCATTCAGTCTGATTTGTTTTCAATGACTTGCATTCAGATCCATTACAATCTCTGGTTAACAATCCTGCTGCCTCATTAACTCAGACCAAATGCTTTGGTTGAATTTGTGACTGTGGTTTAAACCAATCAACTCATTGATTGGAGATTAGGTTATAATAGCTTTAATCTAATGAGTAGATCAATCCACTGATGATATCAATTAACTGGATGGTAACTACAGGCAGTTAGGATGTGGCTGGAGGAAATCAGTCCCTGGGGTGTGCCTTTGGGGTTTGTATTTTGTCCCTGGTGAGCAGAGCTCTCTCACTCTGCTTCCTGGTTGAAATTTCCTGAGTTGGTTTCATCCACCATGTCCTTCTACCATGATGTTCTGCATCGCCTAGGGCCCAGATCTATGCAGAAGGTCAACCACAGACTGAACCTCTGAAATCATGAACCAAAATAAACTTCTCCTTTTCTAAATTGTTCTTATCAGGTGTTTTGTTCAAAGAGACAAAAAAGCTGACTAAAACACAAACATTTCCTCCTGTTTAATTTTTTCATGGTTAAAGATATTAAAATTCATGCATTTACATAGCCTAGAACATAGTTAATTGCACTAGATTCTTCATTCCTTATCATTACCATAGTTGTTCTGTTATCAAATCATAATGATTTCATTTTTAGGCATTATCCAAATTACTTCCTAATTTTGTATTCTCACTACTGTTATTTTTAATTGAAATATTTATTTTTGCCTATAGATCAGGCTATGTCCTCCTAAATATTTTACTTGACTCTACTATTCTCCATCTCTAATCCAGCATATATACTACCAACAACAAATCTCATCAGATTATTTCCATGTTTAAACCGTTCAGTAGTTTATAACAACTGTTAACATAGTTTGCAAAGCCTTGCCTTGTTCTGTAGTCTTCTTTTACATTATTTTCTACTTCAGCAGCATCAAAGCTATTGTAGTTCTAATCCCCCCCAAATCCGTGAGAATCCAGATTTCAGCTTGTTGTTCATGTTGTACCCCACTTCTCCACACATATAAACATGTCACTACCATAAATCTGTATTCCTATAAATGCGTTTCTTGCTTTGGTGTTTGTTTGAATGTATCTAGTCAACTAGAATGTAAAAGCAAAACTAATGACTCTTTTGTTGGGATCCTTGAGAGAGGTCCTAATAAAGAGCCACCATGTTCTTCATCAAGATGCTAAGAACATTGAGAACCAAACTAAAATGGCAAAATTGGCAATCAAACTATTGTTTTTAGCATTGAGAGGGAGTAAGATAGGGAAAGAAATCTACTGTAAGAGACAATGGACATGCTGAATGAATCCCACAAATAGACAGATTTACCCATTGAGTCACAATTGTTTCAGGGTCAGAAAAGCCCACACCTCACCACCTGGAAAATTTACCCAGTTAAATATTGAGGTATGACAGAGAACTGGCTAGTATGGGAGAAGACCTACCAGGAAGAAACAAAAGAAGGCTAGTGTATTAATTCCTGGATGTTGCTTCCAAATTTAGCAATCAAATATATCATTCCTGATAACCATAAGCAGTGACTTAAGATGCAGAGAGAATCCAAGAATGTGATGAAACAAAAACACACTTTTTGAATACTATAGGGGAAAGGTATGTTTCTCCAAAATTTTATCAATTTTTCCATTCCAATATTCTAGTTATGGATCTGATATATAGTCATGATTTTGAGGGAATAAACTTAATTATAAATATACAAACTGCTAAACATGGCACAGAAAATATAAATAACTATAATAAAGCTTTTGAAATTAAGAACTGAGCAGAGACTTTGAGAACAGTTTTGAAAATATGTGTACTTTATTAAAGAAGATTAGCACTAGGCAGTCTTTTGCAATGAATTCACATTTTCTTACAAAGTTTTATATGTATATGTATTTTTTAAGTATGTTAAAAGCAGTAGACATACCTTGTTTTAACAGGAAAGAAATATTTTTGGAAATAATTTGACACTTGAATATGCAATCTTAAAAAGGTACAAAACAAATAGATAAGACAAAAATTCTTATTGCCACTAATAATTGTTATTTCATGTATTCAAAATATTTTTTTCTGATATGGATAAGATATTAAATTTGGGAGGCAGGCAAATTGGATCATTCAATAAATGGACTATTTGGCTTGGCTACATTATCATAAAATGTACTTTTATAATTACTTAGAGGCACACTGAAATTGCTTTTGAATTTGTTACTTTGAAAGTCATCACTTTCAACAGAATATTATCAGTGTTCTCTGAAGCAAGCAATTTTGCCTATTGTTTCAGTACTTTGATCCATTGCATGTTAACACATCACATGCCAACCTAAAGACATAGTCTGTGTATATTGTTCATTTAGGGCGAAAACTGCTCTCTCTGTTTTTATCTTTTTCTCTCAAGTCCCTGCAAACTCAGCTCAGAGCTTCTCATTTTAGTTTTGCCCATCCAATAATATTTACTGGAAATAGTGCTTTGAGGTAAAGTTGAATCCTTTTGCTAGGATTTAAATCATTTTCTTTCTGTATAGCTTGGGGAGACAGTTATTGTGATCAATCCATACTTTTTTTTGCAGTTTCTAGTTAATGATACAAATTATTCAGTTGAAATATCTAAGTCCTATAATAGTGTGTTTTTCTATGTCTGTTAAAACTATAGAAACTGTGGCAAAGTAAATGGAGAATTACAAACTAGGAAATTTATTTCAAAAGTTATTTCTGGACACTTCCTTTGTGTAAGGTATATTGACATAGGTACTTGAATGCATACAATATTTACCAGTAAGGAGTTTAAACCAAATTAGAGGACTAAAGACAAATTTATAAATGTGATGCAGTTAGCATAAGATAAATTCCATGAATTAATATCTACAGTACTTACATTAGTTCTTAAAAACAAAATAAATCACATCAAATTACTGGGATATGCCAGTTATGAATGGCTACATAACAACCTATTCCAAAGCTCAGTGGCATAAAACAATTAACATTCACTTATTTTTATTTTTTATTTTTTATTTTTTGCGGTACTGGGGATTGAACCCAGGGCGCTGTGCCTGCGAGGCAAGCACTCTACCAACTGAGCTATATCCCCAGTCCTAACATTCATTTATGATTATGATTATTGAACAATGACTCAGGCCTCAGCAAGAACTCCTTAAATAGTTCAGATTCCTTGAATAGCTTGATATGACTGGGATAACTCAACAGGCTACATAATTTGGGGCCTCAACTCTGACTACTGTCTGGATTATTTCTCTTCTCTCTGTTGTGTCTGCAGGGACTGTATGGCTTTTTTTTAACCAATGTGTGTTATACCTAGCATGGAATGACTGAAATAACAAGGACTGATCAAGCACTTCTCAGTCTCTCCACATAGTCTTTCCACATGTATAGCCTGAGCTTTCTTGTTGCATGATATTCCTAGGCCAGTTAGACTTCTTTTCATGGAAGTAGTCTTAAAAGAGAACCAATGATCCAAGTCTCACAGTGGATACTGCTGATTCTTTGAGTCCTGGTCCTAGAACTTGACAGTGTCACTTCTATTGTATTTCATTAATCAAAGTAGTCACAGAGCCCAAAGAAATTAAAAGAGACAGTACATAAAACCCACCACTCAATGTAGATTAACATATTTATGGACATCTTTACCAGCTACAGGAAATAAGAAATGCCTGAACAGAAGAGATAGCATTTGAAATTATTTTTAGAATGTGGGAAGAATTTTGATAGTTAAGATAATGTGATAGGTATTTAAGATGATGAGATACATGAGTACAAAAGAAGATGTGAAAGAAAGTGAAGAACATATCCAGAAACAGCAAACTAGCCATTTATAATGTCTATGGAATGATATATAAATATCATGCAAATGGTTTACATGCAAATGGTTAAATATTGCAAAATTAAAAATTAATATAATTAGCCTAAACAATTTACATCTCTCAGAAAAGGACATCATTTGACTTCTTATTCAGGTCAACTGTTATTACCAGATTTTTATAAGATGTTTTCCAGATTATCTACATCTTCTTATATATCAGTGAGTTGTATAAATTGCAACTTGAATTAAAATCATTAGTTAACAAGATTTCATGTGGTAGAAATTAGACTGAATGAAATGTTGCTTGCATATTTATTTGAGAAATAAATTACTACTCCAGTGGAATATTTCAGGTCCTGGTAAAATGTACATATGAATAATAATGAAATAATGATTGATTTTTCTTTCTACGTTTCATTGTGTGGTCTATAACACTACTGAGCATAATTAGTGCTGTCAAATTTGCCATTTAATTAATACTGACCTACACAGTTATCTGTCATCTAAATAAATTAGTTAAGAAATCAAATATGCATCACAGTTCGTTTGTTTTTCTTTCGAATTTCTACTATTTGTTTTTATCAGTTGTATCATCTCTACACCATAGAAGAATAAGGGAGAATCATTTTTGTGGTTACCAAAAATGTAATGGTTAATTAAATTAAAAACAACAACACCGTAACCCAAAGGCTGTATTAAAGGAAGGTAGCAAAACTCTGATGTTCAAGGGCACAGAGTTCAAATGAATAGTGAACAAAAAAAGAACAAGATAGAAGGGAATGCAGAGAGGTACTGTTACATCATCAAGAATTTCCACACACTGTGCAGTAAAGATCACCAAATAAACAATTAAAATACAATAAAAAGTTAACTATTTGATGAAAAATCTTTTGATTATTTCTTAATACTTCTGACAGCTAAATAAAAACTAAAAATTTCCTCATGCATGTTAAGTTAGTTTGTTAGAGAAAGAGAGAAATTGAGAAAGGGAGGAAATACTACAATCTAGTGGCCCATATTGGACAAAAAACTTTAATACTTCCTGAAAGGTCATGGTGCGGTTGCATTACTTCATTTTAATGGAACTGACTTCAGAACTCAAATTACAACATTTTATATGGAAAATATACTACTTATTATTTGTTAAATCTCGCCTCTTTCTGGTTTTTATCCTCTTTAGTTTCATTGCTCTCTCAGCTGTCTAGATAAATATGCCATATCTGAATATTCTAATATACATTTTTCCATTGTAATTCTTGAATTAATGTTTGAGCTGGTAATAATTATGACTAACATCAAGACCACTGGCTGACTGAATCATTCATGTTCCTTCTTGTAAAACATTTATATTATCTTTGGAACCTATGAGTATCATGGTATTAGTGTCTTTAAAAATGCCATAAAACTTTATTTTCCTTAATGAAACCTGGACTCCTGTTAAACATTCCAGTAACTAAAATTATTCAGGTAGCATGGAAACACTCTTCCTAACTTCCTGCATAGAACTTTTCTTTAAAGAGGATTAGACAGAGAAATTACAACTGGTTTTACCCTATTAAAACAAATGGAGACGAAAGGTTATATAAAACTAGCTACAATCAGTTCCTGTTGAATTTGGAACATGTTTAGTATTGGCTTAGCATTCAAATTACTTTGACATGTGGAAATTCTCAAATACTTAAATTTTTATTAATTGTATCCAATTTTCTAATTTCTAGCTCTTATAAAATGTAACCATTTCACAAAGTTTTCAATGATAGTGCACATGGCTTATGATTTTTAATTCTAAAAATTATAAAATACAGTAAATATAATTAATAGGAGTTATTTATAACCCCAAACACTGCATTTTATAAGAAACTAATTATATTTTTTTTTTCTTTTTTTTTTAATTTATTTTTTTTTTATTGAACACAAATGGAGTACAGCTATTGTTTCACTGGTTGTACACAAAGTAGAGTCACACCATCTGTGCGCTCATGCATTTACACAGGGCAATGGTATCTGTCACACACTCTGTTATTAATTTTACCCCCCACCCACCCCCACCCCTCCCTTCCCTCTATGCTAGCTATCTTTCCTCCATTCTTGCCATCTTTCCCCCACACATTATGCATCATCATTCATTTATCAGAGAGACCATTCGGCTTTAGGATTTATGTGATTGGCTGATCTCACTTAGCATAACAGTTTCCAACATCATCCATTTACCTACAAATGTCATAATTTTATTCTTCCTTATAGCTGAGTAATATTCCATTGTGTATATATACCACAGTTTCTTTATCCATTCATCCACTAAAGGGCATCTAGGTTGATTCCATAATCTAGCTATTGTGAATTGAGCAGCTATGAACATTGATGTGGCTGCATCACTGAGGCAATCTGATTTTATGTCCTTTGGGTATA
>JAJEJO010043633.1:0-18851 GCA_020662805.1 Glaucomys volans | reverse complement strand
AAAAAAAAAAAAAAAAAAAAAAAAAAACAGGAAAAACAAGGTCAGAGGACTTGCACTTCCTGATTTCAAAGTTTACAGAAAAGCTACAGCAATCAAGAATGTGATACTGCTGTAACAAGAGACAGAGATCAATAGAATAGAATTGACTCTCCAGAAATAAACTGTTACATTTATCATCCATTGACTTCTGACACGGGTGCTCAAATAACACAGCAGGGAAGAAGAGACTTTTCAACACATATAGGAGGAAAAAGTACATGTATGTAAAAGAAGATGAAGGAGAAAATGAAGAAGGAAGAAGGGAAGGAAGAGGAGAGGGAAGGAGTAGTTATAATGGTAATATCCCCACTTCACACTATGTACAAAAATTAAATATTAATAGACCTAAATTAATTAATGATAGACCTAAAGAACTAAAACCATAAAAATAGTTAGATGAAAGCACAGGAGCAAATTCTCCAACCTTTGCTTAAGTAAAAACTTCTTAGGTAAACACTTCTTAGATATGACCCCAAAGCACATGCAATAGGAAAAAGAATCAATACATTGGACTTTACAAAGCCCAAATATACGTCTGCTACAAAGGTGGTCAAGAAAGCAAAAGGAAAACCCACAGAATGGGAGAAAATATTTGCAGATCCTATGTGTAATAAGGGACTTGTACCACAATACACAAAAATTCCCATACCACGACAAAAAAGACCAAAAACTCATTTAGAAAATGGGAAAGATTTGACTAGTCATCTCTTCTGCAAACATGTGCATGTGGCCAACGCACATACAAAGATGTTCAACATCATCAGAACTAGGAGAACGCAAATCAATACCACAATGAGATACTACTTCATATCTACTAAGGTGGCCATCATATAAAAGAGGAAAAATGGCACATGATGAGGACGAGGAGAAGCTGAGATTATGTTGAGAATATATAACGGCACAACTATTTTGGAAATGGTTCAGGAGTTCTTCAAAAAGTTAAACATAGAACAATTGTACAAACCAGCAATTTCACTCTTAGGTATGTACTAGAACTGAGAACATATTCATACAAAAACTTGTACTTGAATGTGGACAGCAGCCTTATTAAGGACAGATGAGAAGTGGAAAAAAACCCAAATGTCCATCAATTGATAGATAAACAACATGTGGTATATCCATACAAATGAATATTATTCAGCCCTAAAAAGGAATTGCTGATGCATATTACACCAGGAATAAACCTGGAAATCATTATGCTAAGTGAAAGAAGTCAGTCCAAAAAGGCCACAAATTATATGATTCCATTTATATGAACTGTCCAGCACTGGCAGATCTACAGAGTCAGAAAGTAGGTTAATGGTTGCCAGGAACTAGAGAGAGGATGGAACAGGAAGTAACTGCTAATGGGTACAGGATTTATTTTAGGGGGTGACAGAAGTTCTAAAGTTAGATAGTGGCATAGATTACACAAATATGCCACATAAGAAAAAATCACTAAGTAATACACTTTAAAAAGGCGAATTGCATCATGTGTTGTTAAACCTCATTGAAGCTATTATTAAAGACAAATTAGGAAAAGAACCCAAAAAAGCTGCCAGATCTGATGACACAAAGTGGACTAGTCAGACTGAACTATTCCCTAAGTTCATCCATATCCCAGCCTCTGTTTTCCTTTCTCCTATCTTGTTGAGTTTTGTCTGTCTTTACAAGCCATTTAAAATTCATTCCTGAACAAAAAGGGCTAGAAACAAACATATAAAATTAATCTAGCCAAATTTAAGTGCCTGCTTAATAAAAACCACTTCCTATTATTTTGCATTTTTTCCCCTTTCTTAAAAGAGAGATGGGCAAATGTTTCTGTTCTGTCGCAGATTCTCTCAATAAAAAAAAAAAAAAGGATAAATGACATTCTAAAAATAAATATGACTGGGCTGTTGCTCAGTGGTAGAGCACTGGCCTAGCATGTGTGAGGCCCTGGGTTTGATCCCCAGCACCACAAAGTAAATTAATTAGTGAATTAATTTTAAAAGAATGTGCTAGTAGGGGGAAAAAAATCTACACTTATTCCAGTGAGCAAATGGAATTCCTATCATTCTCTTCATAATAAATAAGTGACTAAAGATTACACTCTAAGTATGATCTATCAAAATGTACAAATGCATTCTACTGTCATGTACAACTAATTAGAACAAATAAAGTAAAAACAAATTTAAAAACATAATAAATAAATGAAGATTTTATGCTTTAAAAAAAAAAAAGAGAGAAAATAAGATATGAGTGGTGATTTTCCCAAAATAGTATCTTTGCTGAATATTTTTTCCCTTCAAGTCTCGGTCAATACAATAGCTACAGAAAAAAACGCATTAAGGATTAGTAGGTGACCCACAAATATTCAGTGAACTCTCACAGATGAAAGTGATGTAGCCTGCGAATTTACTGTTATTCAATAAATTCTGACATTGTGGACAGACAAATACATTTGGTCTATGATCATGACACAGCACGCTCATGATATGGGGGGTCCTAGAACTGCATGTGTAAGTAGTTTGTCAGGATTATAATCCCAGAAGAGTGAATAAGTCAGAGACAGGAGGGAAAAAAGGCAAGGCAGATAATAGAGTATGTTTAGTCAGCAGCTTATCACTATGCAGAACTAGTGTTCCATCTGGCAAGGTGCTTTTGGTATAGGGTGAGAATAGGCCCTAGAATTTTACAGTGGGAGTGGGGAGAGAGTGCATCATGGGGTATTTGTTATCTATGAGCTGATGTTGGTGGAAATCCTGATAGTTAATTTCTGGTGATTCTAGTCTGATGTACTGCAAGCCTCTGCAACCATAAAAAGGCCTCAGAGCATTGCCTGCAGGTACTTGCTTTGACAAGGCAGTTGAGTGTCAAGAGACTACAGATTATGGACCCAACTCATGACTATAATGTAATCACCCATCTTTGACACCATCTCATACACTTTTTTGGTGCACAGTTCCTCTACCATTTACCTAGGTTGTAGCCTATGGCAGGAATTCTCAAGAACTCTGTTCGCTGCATATACCATGGCTAATTGTGAGAACGTAGCACTAATGTATTACCAAAAAGCATTCAGATACCATTTTAAATAGTAATTTTAATTTTACTTTGTATAAAATTAATGCACTACTTTTAAAATTATTACACACTTTAATGAAAAAAAAAAAGCACTAAGAGAACATCAAGAAAAGAGAGAATGGATACTTGCCACCTTAGTGGTTGCTAAGACCACTATCACAAGAGGGAGATGGTAGCCTCTGATCACTTCCCCCTCACTTTCTCAATAGCAGCCTGTAATGCTATGATTGTGAGGTGTCAGGACTCCTCTTATTCACTTAAGTTCCAAGAACCAGACCAGTTTTCAGACTCAACTGGAAATACAAAGTTTCCAGTATATCTTGGAATCTTTTCTTGGAGTTAGTAACCCCATCCACAAAAAGCTAAGGTACGTGTAAAGTAGGATTCACAGATGTTAGCACCCAGAGACTGACCTTGCTGGTCAGCAGAATTGCTGCTGGGTCGCAGGAAAAGGAAAGGTGCCTAACAGATGACCTGATCACTGGCTGGGTATGCACCTACAGGCAGGGAGTGTATTGAAAAGTTTGCAGAGGTCAAATCCTGGGCCAAAGCTCAGGGTAGCATCTGGAAAGTCCTGGTGAGGACAAAAGGGACTGGGAAGTTTTCTAAAAGAAGCCTCCGAATCTGAGTACACAACTTCTCTGCTGGTTCTTCAAGTCAGTCAGCTTTTGTGTGACTCCTCTTGGTGTCAACTGGGATGATGAAGCCCACCATGACACAGGGCCTCTGGCTTGAGGAGTCCTGGGATCAGGGGTGATGGGCCTTGCTGAGGGGGTGCTGGAGGCTGAGGGTGCTGTGGTTGCTGCAGCACCCCATCTGCACTGCAGCATCCTGTTGTGGGTAACCAGGTCCCCGGTGTCTTTGGCATCAGGGGACTTATTTTTTGTCATGGGGACTTTTTACATGTCAGGGGACTTTTTACATGTCAGGGGACTCTGAGGACGAAGAACTGAAATCTAGGTCCCAGTATTTAGTTATCTAACTACTTATACCCAGACATAGTTACTGAGTGTTCAGATGTGTTTGGCATAGTACTGGGAGGTGTGGACACAATGAATGAGATTTCCATCTCTTTATCCTTCTAAATTCTAGGAGCTTGGGTTTGTGGAACCCAATAGAACCAACCAACCTCCTCTTCTTTTTATGTAATTTTAAAAATTTTATTTGTGCTAATTAGTTGCACATGACAGTAGAATGCATTCATACATTTTGATAGAGCATACATAGAGTATAATCTCTTATTTTTCTGATCACATATACTGCAGGATCACATCAGTCATGCAGTCATACATGGACATGAGGTAATAATGTCTACTTCACTCTACTATCATTCCTAAAGTTCCTCCATGTTGCTGATATGCTCTAATAGCTTTCCTGCCCAGTCATCCATTCTCCTTAGCCATGCTTCTTGGACTCCTACCACCTTCATCTGGCCTCCTCTGTTCCAGGTTGGTTTTTCATTGTCCCCTTTAAGATGTGGTTCCAGACATTTTCTCCAGTATGGCTATAGAAAAGAATACTTTCCAAAAAACTACTGCTTCTATTGCTGTGGGCCCTTGTACTTCTCTCCATGGAGCCTACATTTCCTTTTATTCTTTTCATTTGGAAGTCTCTTAAAACT
This sequence comes from Glaucomys volans, assembly GCA_020662805.1. NCBI lineage: Eukaryota > Metazoa > Chordata > Mammalia > Rodentia > Sciuridae > Glaucomys > Glaucomys volans. The sequence continues at coordinate 14,146 of JAJEJO010043633.1, read as the reverse complement.
TTGTGCCTACAGTTGTGAGGTCTTCATAAAAATTCAATTGTTTCTTGAGCATGCTGCTAGATTATATTTTCCAGACTCCCTATAGTTAGATATGGTCACCAGAATGAATTCTGCCCAGTGGCATGTGAACAGAAGAGACGGAGGAATGGACGTGCTCTGCCTCTTCCTGTTTTGCTGATTTGATGCTAGAAGACAAGGCCCTAGCAGATGACAGAGGCACAAGAGGGAAGGCAGCCTAGAATCCCTGGTGGAGAAGCATGGCGCACTGACCAGCAACCTGACCTGTCATGTACTTGTTATGTCAGCCGAGCCTACTCTGATTACGTAAATGACCAGGTCTTTTTTCAGATGGGTTGTATCAAGGTGCATTCCAGTACAACCTGTGCTTGTACAATCAGCGAATTTCAATGTGCTTGTACAATCATAGGATTTTACATCAACATGTCTATGAAAATGGCTTTGAATTTGGGGAGGTTTCTTTTTTCTTTTCTTAATTGCAACATGATTTATTATCACTTTGACACCTTTGACCATGACAAAAGCATCCCAGGGAGGAAACTGAAACCTACAGCTTTACATGTGCGATATCTGGGGTATTCAAGGTGAAATGAAAAAGGGTGCATATGCCCTGAAAACAGAAAATATTAAGTGCTGACTCCAAGCATGGAATGAGGGGCAATATATTTGAGTTTGTGTTGTGTTTTGTGTATGTGTATTGTCAAAAGTCCAGAAATCTTATGAATAATAAAAGAGGCAGTTGGGGGGATTCATTTTACCCCTTTCTTTGAAAAAGAGGTAGTGTCATTAATCTTATAAGAGCCACACTGAACCTAGTCCCTAAAGTAATCACATTTCCTGTTCCTTAAAATTCAATGCTCTTTTGATCACTCATTCTTTCATTCATTCAGCCAAGCAGTAGGGCTCAGATATGTTGTCTATCCTCCTGTAGATTCATACTCTAGCATGTTCTATGTTGGATAATAAAAATTAGGAGATATGACTCCTGACCCAACAGGGATCATAATTTAATGTGGAGACAAGCAACATATGAGGAAAATGAAATGAAATATCAAACATTAAATTCAGACTATCAAATCAGTGCTATGAAGTATCAGAGTTTCCAGGAAATAGACTGAGTAATCAATTCAACCAGTATGTTATTTATTGAGCACCTATTATGTAACATTAGATGATTTTTTTCCTGATGATTATGTTGAGATTTTTTATTTCAGCAAGCAATTATTTTGTAACTTCTCTGTCCTAGGCCCTGGGGATGAAGCCGTCTGCAAGAAGCTCGCCTCAGAGAAAACAGACAATGTGATAGGTGTTATGATGATAATGACAATGGTGTTTTTCCAAATCAGATGCCCTGATTGTTTCATCAGTCTTTGTGGTCAATAAATGTCCCTTACAATTTTTTGTTTCTTTCTGTTTCATAATCTGAGTCATAGCCTTTAAATCTCATTGGGCTCTCTGTAGCTTGGCTGGCATTGGGGAACTGGGCATTGTTCAAAAAGTGGGCCTTCTTCCTCCATGGCTGCTAAGTGAAGTGGACCCAAGCTGTCAATAGTATCAGATAATGATCTCTTTCAACGACAGTTCCCTGACAGTTCAGGGAAACTGATAAAATGCTCTGGAATCCTGAGTCAGACCACAGGTATAAAGGTAAGCACTGCCCTGAATAGAAGGGAGGAAGAGCTTCATGGTGCACCTCAAATTCATTTTTCACATGGGAAAGAAAACATGCACATGGAGTATTTATTGTGAACAAATGCTTAACTGAGGTGGAATTAGCGTTTATCGTGTGTGTGTGCGTGCTCGTGTGTGTGTGTTATGATTATGTTGGTATAGGTAACAGTAAATAGTCCTGCTGCCTGCAATCAACATCTTAAGTGAATCAGTGATAAATTTGGCAAAAGTTAACAATATTTCTATCTAGAGGGTATATATATATATATATATACATATATATGTATACACACATATATATATACAGTGTATATGTATATATGTATACACACATTATATATACAGTGAATATATATATATTCACTGTATTATATATATATTCATTGTATTATTCTTTTTTTTGTATTTTCGAATATTTTCATAGAAAAAATTTTGGGAGACGATGCCCATCGATAATGTGTGGTATGGGGTAATCCTCCCGCCCCTGCCTCCACTATCTCTTTCACTAGTTGATATCAAAACTTTCACCATCAAAAGCAACTCAACTTGAAGAGTTTTATTCCTATTAAAAGGTACATTGATCAAATAATTTTAGCATAGTCAAACTGTCATGTACAGAAAAACACATAATACAGGTGCTGGTAGAAAGAACTGAAGGATGGAACATGAGAACAGAATTTAAACTGTAACAGAGGGAGAGAGTGAGGAAGAAAGGAAGAAAAAGAGCAAGAAAGAAAGTGGTGGTAGGTGAGGTCCTAGCTCTAGGGTAGTGTGCTCAACAGAACATTCTGCAAAATGGCAACATGCATGGGCACTAATCAACACGGTTGCCCCGCGTCATATCCAACTATCGGGGACTCAGAATGTGTAGTGTGAATGAGGAATTAAATTTTAAATTGTATTTAATTTTAATTAATTCAGTCTTAAATTGTCGCTAGTGTGGCTAGTGCTTACCACATTGCAGCCAGCAGCTTTATAAGAAGATTCTATGAGTTAGGAACCAGGAAATCAACATTTCTTAAGGGAGGAAGAAAGATGTGTTGAAATATAAAATTTGGTAGGGAAGGAACAAAGGAAGAAAGCAGGTGCTTCTGAACGGTCTGAACTACTAGAAATGTGTGTCCCTGGGCGATATATGTAATTGGCCAAGTCACAATTATTGTAGAGTAGATTTCCCCAGTATCAGATCTTTCCACGTAGCTTATTTCCACAATATATTTGTGCACAGAGTGTGTGACATTGCCTATTACGACAGGGGAGGTGAAGTCTTTGGGGTGTAATACGTAAAACCACCAAGATCCTTCTAGGCTGGTAGAAAGTTAAAGGCTACAGGCAGGGAATGTGTCACCCACTCTCCCACCTCCCCTGCCTTCTATCCTTCTGTAAAGCTGAAGCCAAGAGGAAGAGGACGCCCCCCGCGTGGCCATGGGCAGAAGTGCTACTCCATGAGTCACTCACAGACAGCCAAAGATGACAGGAAGACTATACAGAGTCAGGAAAAGACTGAATTCCATAGATTGGTCTGTTTGTCCTCAAACGTTACAAGTTACAACAATCCATCTCTTTCTGGATTATTTTTCTTTCGACATTTCAATGTCATCGCTCCTGCTTGAACAAAGGACAAGAAAGTCAGTCTCATCCTAGACTAGAAAGAAGAGTACCTTTATTGCAGGTTGGGATCCATGCTGGATGGCATAAGGAGAAAGGAGGGATCTGTCAAAGTCAGAGGCAGCTTACCCCCCCCCAAAAAAAAAGGGACAAAACTAAAATAACAATATTAGCTAAAGAGAGAACCCTGGTGCTTCTCACGGCACTAAATTAATGGTTTTTGTTCTGTTTTATATATTTAAGACCCATGGGCAGTTTATTGTTTGTGTGGAGTTAAGTGGATTCACATGCTAAATTTAAAAGGTGGGGGCAGAAGGAGAATTTTGTTTGTTTGTAGTGTTATTTGGCAGCATATAAAAGGCCTGGGACTCAGAACAGGGCTCAAGTCAACACCCTTCTTGGTAGCAGCCAAGTGCCCTTGGGCAATCACTTTGGTACTGGCTCCATATACTTCACTGGTGGTTCGGTCAGCTCCTCTCAAGCAGGATTGAGAATTAAGCCTTCCAGCCCCAAATCCAGCCGTTCTCCAATTTGAGTGTTCTCTGAATCACCTAGAGGGTTCCTTAAAACAGAGTGCTGGGTCCATGTCCCAGAGCATGCCTGGGCTGGGGCCCAAGAATTTGCATATCTAATAAATTCCCAGGTGATGCTGATGCTGTGGGTCCGGGCCCACACTTTGAGATCTAAAGCTCTCTGGCATTCCTCATATGTCATCCGTGACACCCACCCCCCATTTATCTAGAATGGCACTAGCTATGGACAGCCCTTGGGAGAAGGGAGAAAAGCAGTTACTCAAAACATTTTCCCTAAGAAGCTGTTCTCTTATGGAATCCAGGCAAGACAATCAATGGGGAGGAAAGGTCTGAAGCACATTCAGTTTAACTCAAAGCAGGAAAAAGATGGAAGCCTCTGTAATTATCAGCAATCAATGAATAAAATCTTCCAAAATTGACATTCTTGAACTTCTTTCTTTTAAAGGAAGTGGTCTCAAATTTGCTCCATACATGGGAATCACTTGCAGGATTAAACACAAATCACTGGTCCACCCTTCGAGAGTCTCTATTGCAACAGGTGTGGGGTTAGACCTGAGAATCTTCATTTTGAGTAGACAGATGCTGCTGCTGCTGCTGCCTATGCTATGCCACACTTTCAAACCACTGGTCTATATGTTTTGATTTTGTGTGTGTGTGTGTGTGTGTGTGTGTGTGTGTTCTGCTGCTCTAGCCTGTAGTCCAAGGGGTCAGCAAACAGTGGCCACCTGTTTTTCAAAATAAGATCTATTGCAACATGGCTACCCCCATTCTTTCATGTATCGTCTGTGGGTGTTTCAAACTACAATGGCAGAATTGAGTCATTGCAACAGAAACTATATGATCTGAAAACCAAAGATGTTTACCATCAGGTTCTTTTTAGGAAAAGTTGGCCAACCATCACTTCTTTCTTCCACTTACACATAATATTTATTAAGCGTCTTGCATAAACAAGGTACTTAATAAATACATTTGTATTTTACTTTCAAAATGATACAAATGAATTCTGGGGTCCTTCTAGCTCAGAGAAATGGGTGATTTGCTTTATGGCACATAGAATCTGAGTCAGGATCAGTGATATAGTTCATGGGAGACTAATGCATAATAAAATTGTGAGGCCCCTTGTTGAAAAATTATTAAAAATCTCCAATGACAAACAGAGCATTAAAGCCAGTGAGGAACCTTCAAAGTGTGGGGACCTTAATACCTGCACGGGTGAAGGCCTTGAAGCTGCCCTGACCTCAGCTGTGCTGATCAGCATGGTTCTGGGGTTTGGAGATCTCACGTACTAGCTGACCAATCAGCCTCATTCCTACCCATGGCCAACCTGTATTGCCACAGTAAACAACTGCATTTTTCCTTTGGAGACAAAATCTCTTTTCTTGAGAAACCACCCCAACTCAATTTCTTCCATTCTTATACTATACTCTCCCATCAAAGCCCAATTATAATTTCCTTGGGGGTGGGAGAAACGCATTTCTGTGCTTCCCATACAGCTTGGCATCTGGAAGCCACTCAACAAAAGTGATATTTATTTATATAAAAATTTGTTCCTTTTGTCCTAGAGAGGATTTAAAATAGCTTTTCAATAAGTCATTGCTGGATTAGTGGATATAAATAAAGGCAAAGGTGTAGAAAGACATTAGAGGGATTACTGTTATAACTATACGAAAGAAAAAAAACAGCAATAAAGACATAGGAGCTGACCTGCTGTCACTCAAAAATTCATGGAGGACCTCAGACTAGAGCCCAGTGTCTCCCAATATGAGACCCAGGGCTATTTTCCTAAGTCATAGCGGGGAGTGTTTCGGTTTGGCCATCTCCTCAGTAGTGAGGTGGAAGTGACAGCAGTTTAAATCCACGTGCAAAGCCAAGCCAGGGATCACTGTAAAGAATGCAGCATCTCATGTTATTTGATCACTATATTCTCTGAGCATTTAATCCTCTCAAATATTTTGCAATCACTTCCTTTAATTACAGAGAAAACACATTGGAGTGATGTGGGTGCTCAGGAGCATCCCCTCCTGTTTCCTTCTTTCTGTTTAATCAAGAATTTGAATCACCTTTCAGTTTCCTAATCCTATAATCCTAAAAGGAATTTACTCTGCTCCAAACTCTGCTTGGCAAGACTCTGCACAGTAGAACCTGGAGGCCTTTCACAAAGACTGTGAGAAGGGAGAGAAAATCCTGGAGGCAGCCTTCATACCTTCCTTGTGGAAACCAGGAAAATTGGGGCCTCTTGCGAGAATCATATTTTAGCTAATATTCGGAAGATACAGACTTAGGGGTCCTGCATCAGTTTCATCTGGAGGGCTTGTTAAAATTCTAACTTTCTAGGTGACTCCCTTTGCAGCCTCACTACACTAAAATTGTGGAGACAGGACATTTTCTCTCCCCAATCATTTATGCTCTTATCTATTTTTCCATGTACTTTTTAAATTTTTTTTCCAAGTAACTCTTACACATATCAACAACTAAGAACCAAATGGCCTATCAATCACATCCTCAATTGTGAATGTGAGTTACTATATTGCCGAGTTACTTCTGGAAAACTCACTAGTTTTTAGTATTATAACCCATTTTTAAAGACTGTGATTTAGAAATATATGGGATCAGGGAGTGGTGTGGCTAAAAAGGCACTAGATCAATATGGGCCACAGCTATGAGATAAGGAAAGAATATAGAGGATCAACGAAATGCAGCCATCCTGGGTTCCAGACCAAGGAAGGGGCCCTGAACAAGTTGCTCATGTGAGTTCAGAGTCAGGGTATCACAAGAAGTCTAGACCTGCAACTACAATGACCACACCCACCAGCTTTTCTGGGGAAAATCTAACTTTCAGTATTTTGACTAATTGTCTCTGTATAACAATGTTATATATACTGAGCATCTTAGCACTTTCATATGCAAATCACACCAACTCAACACACTCAGAAATGCACTAAAATCCTTTCCCGGGAAGTTGGTCTCTCTTTCTGCTTTAGTGAATGTAGTTCCCATAACTAAGAAGAAGCCTGTAATTTGTGCAGACTGCCTCCCCAATAGGACTGGAGACTTCTTCCTCTATGTAAGGAGATGAACTGGTTTACTAACCGCACGGAGGCCCTGGCTCCTATGCTGCAGGCTCCTGGGGCTCAGTGCTCCCTTTTCCCCTCCTCTTGGAGACTGGGAGCAGCATTCCCAGGTTTCCTCTCCTCTCCTCTCCTCTCCTCCTGCCTGCACCCGCAGTGTTTCACACACAACTCAATTAATGCTGCAAACTGGTAAGAGATGATGGCCCTGCTTGATTCAAGAAACTCATCAGTAAAATGAGCTGATGTGTCCCAGACCACATGCTGGGAGGAATACAGATCTGTAACACACCTTCTCATCAGCCCCAGTCGCTAAATAGGGCAGACTTTTTTTTCTCAGACTCCCCATATGTTCCACTCACACGGATCAATAGAAGCACCATATTGTCTTCACAAAGCTTTAGATCCTCACCCTTTCTATGCACACAAGGCCCAGATTGTTGTTTTTTTTTTTTTTTCCCCTCAAACACAGGGATGCCCTGAAGCTTTAGCTGACAGTGTGGAACAGGGAAGAAGCCCAGTGTTTCATGGCCACAGACTGTGGGACATACCTCAACCATTTGTATTTTAAATAGCCCCCAAAGGATCTAGTAGAACTTAAAAGCAGAAAAACATAGCTACTCTGGTGTGCAAACGCAATCTTAACCTCCAAAGTGCTTTCCTGAAACAAGGCAGAAAATCAAAAGTTAGGAGTGCACAGCTGCCCACCCAGGAGCGAAGCAAAGTCTCAACAGGAGTGAGTCAACACGCTCGGGGCGACAGCTGGGTAAACATTTCAGATAAAGCCTCACAGTTTTGATAGAACCTCCTGTGTGTGATGGTACAGTTGGGTGGATTGATAGCTACTTAAATATCTGTAAGCAAAGAGTATTGAGTCAGAAGGATTTTGACAAACTGAAGCAGATGAAGAGAATGACAAATAAGGATGGGGATGGAAGCACAATGATACAGCAGAAGGAGGATGAGGACACTCAGCCTGGAGAAGCAAAGTTGGGATGTAGACTGGGGAAGGTTCAGGATGATGGCTCTCTTCAAATACATCAAGGGCCGAGTGTGGAAGAAGAATTAGACTAACCCACATGTTATGGTTTCAGTGGGCAGCAACAGGTTAGTGGGCGAAAGTAAGTAGGAGATGGATTTCAGTTAAACAAATTGTTTCCTGAAAGTCAGAACTATTCAGAAATGGAGAAGCTACCAGAAACAAGACAAGAGGCAGAATGTCCTCTGGGATACCTTAAGCTCCCATCAGAGGCTGTGTGCTGAGAAATGGATCCTCTCTGCCTCCCTGACCCACCTTCCTCAGCCCACCTGCCAGGAGCAGACAGTGAAGTAGGAAGGTGGTCCTGCTGTGACTGTGTGTCCCTCTCCAACACCTTCTCTGATGGAGAGAGAATCTCATAGCAGGCAATGTGTCTAAGGAGGGTGGAGTGAGCAGGGAAGAACCGGAAACAAAATTGTACTCTGCTGTTATGCTAAGCATTGCACCAGATCCCCTTTAAAGAAATCTTTGAACTTGTCTCTTGATATTAGTACCTTATAATGCATACAAAGTGGGGGAGGGGTTTCCCTCTTTGGACAAAATAAATAAAACTAAGGTTTTAGTTTCCCGGAAGACAAATCATTTAGGCTTCAAATTATCTGCTAAACACCAAGTTGAGTTTGTAAGCCATTACAAATTCTTAAAGCCACTTGTCCAACTGGAGGAAGAGAGAGATTCATGAAGAGATTACATCTTAACACCTTTGCCACCCTCCCACAGGGAGGCAGCATGGGGTTATGGAAAGAGCACTTGTCTCTGAGTCCAACCACCTGCTAAACAACTTGCTGTGGCACTTATGGCAGTCATTTCACTTCCTCTGTCAAAAGTTACTGCCAGAACCTCATGGTGCTGGTTTCAGAAGGCAACTAAAACCACCCAACAGAGAAGACCAAACACCATTTGAACACCACACTCAGAAGAGATTCAAATTCATGGTACTCTCTACTGGTCTGAAGTTTTCAAAATTCCCAATAACTTGGGTGAAGACCTTTATCCAAAGCCCATGATGGGAAGTCATAGCTTTGCAGTTATATTTTTAACAAGAAATTGGATCTAAGTGGTCTTATGTTCTCAATGTCTGAAATCAATGTAGATTCTCTTGGTGGTCCTTTGTTGATTCCTGGAGATTTTTATACTACTACACTTGCCCCATTATTACACATAATTTAATTGAAAGAAATGGGAGAATACATTGTTCCAAACGCCTGAAATGACTAGAAGTAACCATGGAGAGCTACTGTTTTTCTGTCCACAGTGTATGTATCACTGTAGACATAACTGACAGAATTCTATCTGCCTGTAATTAATCAAAATTGTAATTTTCTTTTCCTCTTTACATGATTAAGTTTATCTGAACACCAAAAGGGTCTTTTAAGAATGCAAATTAAACTTCAGTACAATCCAACAAGCACTATATCACTGCCTCAGTAATAGACATTGCTACATATAAGGATAGAAGAAAAATGATCTGAGCAAAATCACCAGAAATACAAGTCCAGGCATTCCCTGCTGACTGGAGAGGCAAACTGCAAGTCCCCTCTGAGAAGAATATGGAAAACAAATTTACATTTACAATTGCTTCTTGTATGCCTGGCTATATTGAAGTCATTGTGCTAGGCTGCACAAGGAAAAAGAATACCATCGGAGTTTTCTGGCTGGTTCTGGCAAACAGCTTGGAGAGAAGGGAAGTAACTTGCTAGAGGTGGTGAGACAGGAATCTATGAGGCTGCTGAATGGAAACCTGATGGAATTGGAACAGCTTTTTACTTTTATTTCAGCCCTTAATCATCTCTTTTCTAAGATTCTTTACTTAAACTTTCTGCTTAGTTACAAGTTGTATTATCACTGGTTGAAGATTAAGAGTGGAGATCTAAAATTAAGGTGTGCCCTACAATCCCTGATTAACTTTAAAGAATTGGATCAAGTCTGGCATATATAAAACATGGCCACACATCAAACTGCTTTGACCATATGAAAGAGGAAAAAATACATTCTCCATCAATGTGTACCTACAGTGTGTTTGTGTGTGCATGTAACTCACATTAAAATTAGAGTGTAAGAAACAAAATTTGCCCTTTCTATTTATGATGCCTTTTGATATTTCTTTTTCTCTTCTTCCTTTCTTTTGCTAGTTGCAACACATTAAATTCACAATCTGCTAATGGCTAATGGGGCTCAATCTACAAAACAAAACATGACATCTTATAAAAAATGCAAAGTGAATGACTTCTTGGCAATACAAGAAAGTCATTTTGAGGTCAAGAAAAAACACTGATCCAGCATCCAAGAGGCTGAGGGTCTGTTCCTGCTGACCAACTGTGCAACAGTTAGGGTGAAGGCTGAGAACCAGACACCTGGGTTTGAATCTCACCTCCCCCAGTTACAAGTTGTTTGAACTTGGTCCCTTACCGAAACTCTCCATGCTTCAGATTCTACATCTTCCAAAGGGAACTTTCATTAAACCTACCTGAGGGCTGTTATGCACATTGGGTGAGTTAACTCAGGATGAATATCCCTTATTGCAAATCTCTGGGAAGAAAAGCATTTTGGATTTTGGATTTTTTCAGATTTTGGGATGTCTGCATATACATACTGATATAGTTTGGGTATGGAATTCAAGTCTAAACAGGAAATTTGCTCATGTTTCAGGTATACCTTATACACATGACATAACAATATTATCATTATACACAATACTTTTAAAAGTTTTGCATTTTCAGCTTTGATGTCATGTTGGTGCTAAAAAAAGTTTTGGATTTGGGGACTTTTGGGGATTTGGATTTTTGCATTAGGGATGCTCAACATGCATAGGAAAATTACTCTGAACACTGAAGGCACAGCCTTAAATAGGTGGTCAGTAAATGTTACCTGATCTTCTTTAACTGGGTGATACCATCTGCTTTAACTGCTCAAATATTTCACTTAGGCTGTTAGCTGTTTTTAAAGAGATGAACAGGAACTGAATGGGGAGAAATGACTCAAAGCTGTTCTGGGAAAAGGACTGGTGATGTCATTTGATCATAAGCCCTTTTTGAACTAGGAATGATTGCTAAAGTAGTCACCATAATCCTAGAAGGTAGAAGTTGAAGTAATCGTGAAGATCTTCCCTACAGTCATGCAGATACCAGAGGAGTCTACTCTAGGAGAAGGTGAAGAGAACTGAAAGGGGATAAAGACCACATTAATAAAAGTGTGGCTGAGAAAACAGGAGGTGTTTAGCTTGAGATAGGAAGATTTAGGGGAGCACGGATAACGGCTTTCAAATGGTTGAAAAATTACTGTTTGGATGAAGAAGAGAAATTACTGTGCAGGCATTGAGATAGAACCTCTAGATAAAGGTTTCAATGAGATAGATCTGAACTCTATAGCGAGAATAATTTCCAAACTATAAAAGCTGTCTGGCCACAAAATAAGTTGCCTTGCCCAACAGGAAGCTCTCCATCACTGGAAACATTCCAACAAAGAAGAGATGACCTAAGAGGCAGGCCTGATTGGATTTCTCAATTGATAGAAAGGTCACTTAGAATCTTTATCTGAGCTAAAATTTGGCATGCCATATGTATAAGGAATGTCAAAGGCCTAAAACCATGAACATATGCAAGGTGATATATTACTTCTTTTGGAGGAGAGTGGTGAGGATTGAACTTGGGGCCTCACGCATGCCAAGCAAGAACCCTATCATTGAACTACATCCCCAGCATCCAAGGAGGATTATTTCAGTCTTGGCGGCACCTATGTGCACCACAGGAAGGGCCTATTCTAGAGAAAACTTAATTAATTTATTTATTTTTCTTGTCCTTAACTGCCATATAGGACCAGTCCCTTGTTCCACTGAGCCTGCTTAAAACAAAAGCTGGGCAGCCACATAACTGTCCCCCAACAAAATAGCCTGGCTGCTGCTGTGTGATGGAACTTCCCCTTCACTGGAAAGCCACTGGACTTCCACTTGTATTTCCTCCCCTTCTCCTTCAGCCCTCCATCAGCAAACAAACAATTTGGAGGCAGTTCTAGCTCCAAGTAAACTCCTCACTCTCCCTTTCGTGCCTAAAAACTGTCAAAATGTTTGAATGTAAAAGGATTATTTAGGATTCACTTTATGAGACATCTGAGCTTCATTTCTGCTATTTCTTCTCACTCTGGGGCGCTCCCCCGCCCCTCAGCTTTGAGTCTGGGTTTCTCATCTCGTAGGTGGGTTTGATTAATATGTCTGTCGATCATGGGCAAACTCCTTTGAGAAAATGAAAAGTAATGTTCAAACGTTCAGAAATAATGTCTTTTACAGTTCCCATCCCAAGACGTCTATGACAAACTCTCTGCGAAAGACATGTGACCTACAGAAAAAAAAAAAAAAAAATGCCTCCTTTAGAAACCAAGATCTCCTTAGCACTTCTGAAGTAGGACTCTGAGTTCCTCAGATAAACAAGGAAGGGGAAATGGAAGCCTTAAGCAAGAAGCCAGGAAATCTGATAAATATTCACAGCCAATTGGGACCATGCAGACCTCAAATACATCATTTTAATTTTTTCAGAATAGGAGGTTTGCAGAGTGTACGGGCTGCATGGTGACAGCAACCTTAGCTCACTTTGGTAGAGCAGACCCTTCCATGAAGGCTTCAAAGCCCCATGAAGAACTTGCCCTCAGGCCAAGGTTAGGCTACCAAGGTTAGGTTACCATGAGCCCAGTCTATCCCACTCCTGTCTTGTGCGGGTAGGTATTTGGCCAGAGAAGACACAGACTAGAGAAGAGGAGGAAAGGCAAGGCAAGAAGCAGTGCGATTTGAACTGGATGTGTGCCTACTTGCTTCATGTCTCTCTCTGACCACAGTATTGTCCGTCGCTGCTCCTAAAATAAACCAGGAGAGCAGGAAACAGAATAGAATAGAAAAAGTCTACCCTGACATCTGACCCAGGGCAAACAATTCAGACATATTTGTTCAATGTTCTCTCCTTCTCCGCTCACTCTCCTATCACCAGCAAAGTCCTACTCCACCTTCAAGACCTAACTCATTGCCTCCTGCCTCTGCACACCTTGGGGCCTGACAGGCCCCCCAGGTATTCCCTAGAGTGTAAGACTGTTCACATCTGAAAATAAAATGCTTCCCAAAGGAGCATTTCTACCCAATACATAAACCAAACAAACAAACAAAAAGAAATAAATAAATTAGGACTCCATGCAACTGAAGGTCTATTTCTCAGATCAGTCTCCTTGAACCTTCTAAAATCTGAGCACTGCAATGCCTATAACCCACAGACACTTAATAAAACTTGCTGGCTGAATATGTGTGATCAGATTAAGCACAGATGACTGCATGCATGAGTGTTTTACAGTGCTTCGGCTTCAATTCATTTTGTGTTGATGTACCTCTCCGTGTCAAAGGTTTTAGAGTTCACTGAGAACCCTAGACTTGGAATCAGAAGACTGATGTAAATTCCAATCCAGTGTGGTCACTTACTAACACTGCAAGCTTAGGCAAATTGTTTAATCTCTCAGTCTTTAGTTGGTTAGATTTAAAACTTGGATAAGAATAATTGCCCCAACTAGGTCACAGGGTTGATATGAAAATAAGAAGTAACAAACATCAGGAAATTATTTTTAAGTAGCAAAAGCAAATCACTATCTAATCTGAGAACAAGAGGATAAGGTCACCCTTAATTGAGAGGTCTCCTAAATTAAAGAACTAGAGAAAATGGGAATATTTGTTCTGATGATAGTTCGATGACATACAATTTCAATAGGATCTACATAAATACCTCCAAACACTCAACCTTGACTCTTAAGGAGATTTTTATGCAGGGGGTTCCCTCATCTGGTAAAGTTTTCTCAACAAGTCAGACAACAGGATACTGCTTACATAGAGATGAATCCCAGGAAGATTCCAGCATCATATGCAACTAACAAACAGCACCTTTATGTTCTACAAAAGTGTTCCTGTTGTGCTTTGTACATGAAGATTTGCCACTGATGAAGTAGAAATACATAAAACAAAAAATTGGGGGTTGAGGATGCGGAACCAGGGAGATGTTGGTCATAGGGCTGAAAGTTTCAGTTAGGAGGAATAAGGATTTTAAACGTTCTCATCACCAAGAAATGATAAGTATAAGAGGTGATGGATGTTCATTAGTTTAGGTTAGCCTTTCTTTCCAGAATGCATACATACATCAAAACATTATATAGTACACTACAAATCAGAACAAATTTGTCTATTAAAT
>JAJEJO010043629.1:3258-14274 GCA_020662805.1 Glaucomys volans | reverse complement strand
GGAACTACTACTAGCCAATCCTAGGCAGTGAGTCAGGCAGTGTCATGTAAAGGAAGGAGGTTGCCACGAGGGCGCTGTCACCATTGCTGTTGCCATTATAGGGTGAGTCCCCCATAATATGTGTACACAGGGCAATGATGTCTGTCACACATTCTGTTATTACTCGTACCCCCCACCCTGACACCACCCCTCCCCGCCCTCTATGCTATCTATCCTTCCTCCATTCTTGCCACCATTCCCCCCTGCATTATGCATCATCATTCACTTAACAGAGAGGCCATTCGGCCTTTGGATTTTGGGGATTGGCTAATCTCACTTAGCATAACAGTCTCCAACATCATCCATTTACCTGCAAATGCCATAATTTTATTCTTCTTTATGGCTGAATAATACTCCATTGTGTATATATACCAGTTTTTTTATCCATTCATCTATTGAAGAGCATCCAGGATGGTTCCACAATCTAGCTATTATGAATTTAGCAGCTAGGAACATTGATGTGGCTGCATCACTGTAGTAATCTGATTTTAAGTCGTTTGGGCATAGGCCAAGGAGTGGAATAGCTCGATCAAATGGTGGATCCATTCCAACTTTTCTAAGGAATCTCCAAACTGCTTTCCAGAGTGGCTGCACCAACTTGCACTCCCACCAGCAATGTATGAGTGTACCCTTTTCCCCACATCCTCGCCAACACCTGCTGTTGACTCTACTCTTATCAAGAGGCATTCTAATTGGGATAAGATGAAATCTTAAGGTGGTTTTGATTTGCATTTCTCTTATAACAAGGGATGTTGAACATTTTTTCATAAATCTGTTGATTGCTTGTAGATCTTCCTCTGTAAAGTGTCTGTTCATTTCCTTGGCCCATTTGTTGATTGGCTTATTAGTGTTCAGGGTGTAAAGATTTCTGAGTACTTTGTAGATTCTGGAGATTAGTGCTCTATCTGAAGTGTGTGTAGCAAAAATTTTCTCCCTCTCTAAAGGCTCTCTCTTCACCTTGTTGATTGTTTCCTTTGCTGAGAAAAAGCTTTTTAGTTTGACTCTATCCCAATCATTGATTCCTCCTTTTATTTCTTGAACTTTGGGAGTCATGTTAAGAAAATCTGGTCCTAGGCCAACGTTATGTAGAATTAGACCTATTTTCACTTCTATTAGGTGCAGGGTCTCTGGTCTTATTCCTAGGTCCTTGATCCACTTTGAGTTGAGTTTTGTACAGGGTGAGAGATACGGGTTTAATTTCATTTTGCTGCATATGGATTTCCAGTTTTCCCAGCACCATTTGTTGAAGAGGCTATCTTTTCTCCATTGAATGTTTTTGGCACCTTTTTCAAGTATGAGATACCTGTATTTATGTGGGGTTGTGTCTGTGTCCTCTATTCTGTACCATTGATCTACTTGTCTATTTTTGTGCCAATACCGTGCTGTTTTTGATACTATTGCTCTGTAATATAGTTGAAGGTCTGGTATTGTGTTACCCCCTGCTTCGCTCTTCTTGCTAAGAATTGCTTTAGGTAATCTGGGTCGCCTATTCCTCCAAATGAAATTAATGATTGCTTGCTCTATTTCTATGAGGTCTGTCATTGGAGTTTTAATTGGAATTGCATTGAATTTGTATAGCGCTTTTGGTAGTATGGTGGCCATTTTGACTATATTAATTCTGCCCATCCAAGAAAATGTGAGATCCTTCCATCTTCTCAGATTTTCTTTAATTTATTTCTTTAGTGTTCTTTAGATCTCATTGTATAGGTCTTTCACTTCTTTTGTTAGATTGATTCCCAAGTATTTTATTATTTTTTGAGAAAATTGTGAATGGGGGAGTTTTCCTAATTTCTATCTCAGAGGATGTATCACTTACAAATAAAAATGCATTAGATTTATGAGCATTAATTTTATATCCTGCTACTTGACTGAATTCATTTATGAGTTGTAGAAGTTTTCTGGTAGAATTCTTAGGGTCTTCTAAATTGAGAATCATGCCATCTGCAAATTGGGATAATTTGAGCTCTTCTTTTCCTATTCTCATTCCTCTATTTCTTTGATCTGTCTAATTGCTCTGTCTAGTGATTCAAGGACAATATTGAATAGTAGTGGTGAAAGAGGGCATCCCTGCCTTGTTCCAGTTCTCAGGGGAAATGCTTTCAATTTTTCTCCATTTAGAATGATGCTAGCAGTGGGCTTAGCATAGACAGCCTTCACAATGTTAAGGATTGTTCCTACTGTCCATATTTTCCTAGTGTTTTGAGCAAGAAGGGGTGCTCTATCTTATCAAATGCTTTCTCTGCATTTTTTCAAATAATCATGTGGTTCTTCACTTTAAGTCTGTTCATGTGGTGAATTACATTTATTGATTTCCGGATGTTGAACCAACCTTGCATCCCTGGGATGAAACCCACTTGATCATGGTGCACTACCTTTTTTATATGCTTTTGTATGTTATTTGCTAAAATTTTGTTAAGAATTTTTGCATCTATGTTCATTAGGGATATTGGTCTGAAATTTTCTTTCCTTAATGTGTCCTTTTGTGGTTTTGGTATCAGGGTGATATTAGCTTCATAGAATGAGTTTGGAAGGGTTCCCTCCTTCTCCATTTCTTGAAACACTTTGAGGAGTATTGGAATGAGCTCTTCTTTGAAGGTCTTTTAGAACTTGGCTGTGAATCCATCTGGTCCTGGACTTTTCTTTGTTGGTAGGCTTTTGATGACTTCTTCTATTTCATTGCTTGAAATTGATCTATTTAAGTTGTGTATATCCTCCAGATTCAGTTTGGGTGGTTCATATGCCTCTAGGAACCTGTTGATGTCTTCCAGGTTTTCTATTTTGTTGGAGTATAAATTTTTAAAATAGCTTCTTATGTTCTGTATTTCAGTAGTGTCTGTTGTAATATTTCCAATTCCATCACGAATTTTAGTAATTTGGAGTTTCTATCTCCTTCTCTTTGTTAGTGTTGCTAAGGGTTTATCAATTTTGTTTATTTTTTCAAAGACCCAACTTTTTGTTTTGTCAATTTTTTGAATATTTTCTTTTGTTTTGATTTCAGCTCTGATTTTAATTATTTCCTGTCTTCTACTACTTTTGGTCATGGTCTGTTCCTCTTTTTCTAGGGCTTTTAGCTGTAATGTGAGGTCATTGATTTGTTGACTTTCCATTCTTTTGTTGAATGCACTCGATGCAATGAATTTTTCTCTTAGCACTGCTTTCATAGTGTCTCAGAGATTTTGATATGTTGTATTGTTGTTCTCATTGACCTCTAAGAATCTTATAATTTCCCCCCCTAATGTCTCCTGTTATCCATGCATCATTCAATAGCATATTATTTAACCTACAGGTCTTGGAGTAGTTTCTGTTTTTAACTTTATCATTGATATCTAATTTCATTCAATTATGATCTGACAGTATACAAGGTATTATCTCTATGATTTTGTATTTGCTAAGAGTAGTTTTGTGGCATATCATATGGTCTATATTAGAGAAGGAGTCATGAGCTCCTGAGAAGAAAGTGTATTTGCTTTTCCATTGATGAAATATTCTATATATGTTAAGTCTAAATTAGCGATTGTGTCTTTGAGTCCTCTGGTTTCTTTGTTCAATTTTTGCTTGGAAGGTCTGTCCAATGGTGAGAGAGGTGTGTTAAAGTCCCCCAGTATTATTGTGTTTGGTCTATTTGGTTCCTGAAATTGAGAAAGATCTGATTGATGTACATGGATGCGCCAAAGTTTGGTGTATATTTATGATTGCTATGTCTTGCTGATTTATGCTTCCTTTAAGCAGTATGAAATGTCCTTCTTTATCCCTTCTGACTAACTTTGGCTTGAAGTCTGTTCTATCTGAAATGAGGATGGAAACCCCTGCTTTTTTACTCAGTCCATGTGCATGGTATTCTTTTTCCCAACCTTTCATCTTTAGTCTGTGGGCATGTTTTTATATGAGATGAGTCTCATAAAGGCAGCATATTGTTGGGTCTTTCTTTTTAATCCAATCTGCCAGTCTATGTCTTTTGATTGATGAGTTTAAGCCATTTACATTCAGGGTTATTATTGAGATATGACTTGTATTTCCTGTCTTTTTAGCTTTTTGTGGGCTTTTATCTTAACTTTGTTTCTCCTTTGATTGACTATCTCTTTAGGGTAATTCCTCCCCATGTTGACTATCATTGTTATTTTTTATAACTTCCTATTGGAATATTTTGTTGAGAATTTTCTCTAGGGCAGCCTTTCTATTTGTGAATTCTTTAAGCTTTTGTTTATCATGGAAGGATTTTATTTTGTCATCAAATCTGAAGGTAAGTATTGCCGGGTATAAAATTCTTCGTTGGCATCCATTTTCATTCAGAGCTTGAAATATGTTGTTCTAGGCCCTTCTTGCTTTTAGGGTCTGCGCTGCAAAATCTGCGGATATTCGTATAGGTTTCCCCCTGTAGGTAATCTGATGCTTTTCTCTTGCAGACTTCAAAATTCTATCTTTATTTTGTATGATAGGTATTTTCTTTAGTATGTGCCTTGGTGTGGGTCTGTTGTATTTCTGTGCGTTTGGTGTCCTGTAAGCTTCTTGTCATTGATTTTCCATCTCATTCATCAAATTAGGGAAAATTTCTGATATTATTTCATTGAACAGGTTATTCATTCCCTTGGTTTGTATCTCTGTGCCTTCCTCAATCCCAATAACTCTTATATTTGGTCTGTTCATTATATTCCATATTTCTTGGGGTTCCGTTCATGATTCCAAACCATCTTCTCTGTTTGTTCGACTTTGTTTTCAAGATTAAATATTTTGTCTTCATTGACTGAGGTCCTGTTTTCCAAGTGATCTATTCTGTTAGTTATGCTATCTATTGAGATTTTAACTTGGTTTATTGTTTCCTTCATTTCCTTGTTACGTTCAAGAATTTCTGTTTGTTTTTTTTTAAACTTCTATCTCTTTATTGAAATCATTTTTTACTTCCTGCAATTGCTCTATTAACTGATTATTCATAATCTGAGTTTGCTCTCTCAGCACATCATTCTCTTCTTGGATCATTTTAATTTTGAACATTCTGAACTCCCTTTCTGTCATTCCTTCTACCATGTTGTCTTGGGGTTCTCTTCATATATCATCTAGGTTTGTTTGGGACACTTTCGTCCCATGATTTCTCATGTTGATTGTGTATATTCCCCTCTATTAGTGCGAATCAGAGGGATTGCAGTTTCCCTCTACAGAATTATAGTGTCCCTGCAGATATCCAATACATCACTTTGAAGAAATTATTATTCGCAGTACCCCATATAAACAGTATGTGTCCTTGAACCATATAGAACCTATTTAGATATAAACTACGTTATAGTATACAGAAATGAGTGCAAATTATCTACTGCATAATGGATAAGGACATTAAGGACAACATTTTCAAATATTGGAAAAAGAAAATGCTGAGTGGTTTAGAATATAACGTTAATGAGATAGGAAGGGAGTCTATAGAGTTACTATGCCATGTGTAGGAGAGCTGTAAGACATGTGCAGGAGGGCTCTAGGACGTATGTAGGAGGGCTCTGGGAAATGTGTAGGAGCGCTGTAGGACTTTTGAAGGAGGGCTGAAGGACGTGTGAAGTAGGACTCTAGGACGTGTGCAGGAGGATTGTAGGATGTGTGAAAGTGGGCTCTAGATCTTTTGAAGGAGGGCTCAAAGATGTGAGCAAGAGGTATGTGTGAATTGTGCAGGGGGGATGTAGGACGTGTGCAGGAGGGCTTTGTAGGTGTGCAAGAGTGCTGTAGGATGTGTGCAGAAAGAGGGTAGGACATATGAAGGAGGGCTCTAGGAGGTGTGTAGGAGGGCTCAGGGACGTGGGTAGGAGGGCTCAGGAACGTGTATAGGAGGGCTGTAGGACGTGTGCAGGAGGGATGTAGGACATGTGTAAGAGTGCTCCGGGATGTCTGTAGGAGGGCTCTAGTACGTGTGTAGGAGGGTCTAGGACATGCGTAGGAGGGCTGCAGGACTTGTGAATTAAGGATCTAGGAGGTGTGCAGGAGGGATGTAGGATGGGTGAAAGAGGGCTCTAGCATGTGTGTATGAGGGCTTTATGACATGTGCAGGAGGACTCTAGGACCTGTGTAGGAGGGCTCTTGGTTGTGTGTAGGAGGATCTAGTACGTGTGAAGGAGGCTGTAGGACGTGTGAAGGAGGGCTCTAAGACATGTGTAGGAGGGCTGTAGGACGTGTGTAGTAAGGCTCTGGGACATGTGTAGGAGGGCTGTAGGACTTTTGAAGAAGGGTGAAGGACGTGTGCAGTAGTACTATAGGACGTGCACCGGAGGTTGTAGGACATGTGAAAGAGGGCTCTAGGTCTTCTGAAGGAGGGCTCAAAGATGAGAGCAGGATGTATGTGTGAATTGTGCAGGCGGGATACAGGATGTGTGCATGAGGGCTGTAGGACATGTGTGGGAGGGCTTTAGGACATGTGCAGGAGGGTTGTAGAACCTTTGCAGGAGGGTGGAGGATGTGTGAAGGAGGGCTCTAGGACGTGTGGAAGAGGGCTCTCTGACATGTGCAGGAGGGATCTAGGACATTTGCAGGATGGCTGTAAAACGTGTGCAGGAGAGCTCTAGGAAGTGTGTTGGAGGACTCTGGGTCGTGAGTAGGAGGGCAGTAGGACGTGTGTGGGAGAGATATAGGACGAGTGTAGGAGGGCTCTAGGATGTGTTACGGAGGTCTGTAGGATGTGTGAAGTAGGGCTGTAGGACGTGTGCAGGAAGGCTGTAGTATATGTGCAAGAGTACTGTAGGATGTGTGCAGAAAGACTGTAGGACGTGTGAATTAGGGCTCTTGGACTTGTATAGGAGGGCTCAGGGACATGTGTAGGAGTGCTCAGGAACGTGTGTAGGAGGGCTGTAGGACATGTGCAGGAGGTCTGTAGGATGTGTGCAGGAGGGCTGTAGGACATGTGCAGGAGGGTTCTAGGACGTGTGTAGGAGTGCTCAAGGACGTATGTTGGAGGGCTCTAGGATGTGTGTAGGAGGGTCTAGGACATGTGTAGCAGGGATGTAGGACTTGTGAATTAAGGATCTAGGATGTGTGCAGGAGGGTTGTAGGATGTGTGAAAGAGGGCTCAAGGTCTTGTGAAGGAGGGCTCAAAGGTGTGAGCAGGTGGTATGTGTGAATTGTGTAGGTGGGATGTAGGACGTGTGCATGACGGCTGTAGGACGTGTGTAGGAGGGCTTTAGGACGTGTGTAGGAGGGTTGCAGGACCTTTTGCGGAGGGTGGAGGATGTGTGAAGGAGGGCTCTAGGACTTGTGGAGGAGGACTCTGGGACGTGTGGAGGAGGGCTGTAGGTCGCGTAAATGAGGGCTCAAAGATGTGTGCAAGAGGTCTGTGTGAATTGTACAGGAGGGGTGTAGGATGTGTGAAGGAGGGCTCAAGGGTTGTGCAGGAGGGCTCTATGATGAGCGCAGGAGGGCTGTTGGAAGTGTGCATGAGGGCTCTATGACATGAGTAGGAAGGCTCTAGGATGTATGTAGGACAGCTCTAGTACGTGATTAGGAGGGATCTATGACATGTGTAGGAGGGCTCCAGGACAAATTTAGAAGGGTTGAAGGATATGTGAAGGAGGGCTGTAGGACGTGTGAAGGAGGGCTCTAGCATGAGTGCAGGAAGCTGTAGGACATTTGAAGGAGGGCTGTAGTATGTGTGCAGGAAGGCTGTAGGACCTATGTAGAAGGGCGATAGGACGTGTGTGCGAGTGGTATAGGACGTGTGTACGAGGGCTCTAGGACGTTTTTGGAGGGCTATAGGACGTGTTTAGGAGGACTTTATGACCTGTATAGGAGGAATGTAGGACGTGTCAAGTAGGGCTCTAGGTCGTGTGCAAGAGGGCTTTAAGACATGTGCAGGAGTGCTCAGGGACGTGTGGAAGAGGGCTGAAGGATGTGCTCAGGACACTGTAAGCTGTGTGCAGGAGGGTGTAGGATGTGTGCAGGAGAGCTCTAGGATATGTGTGGAAGTGATGCAGTACGTGTGTAGGAGGGCTCTGGGATGTGTTTAGGAGGGTTCTAGGATGTGCGTAGGAGGGCTGCAGGACTTGTGAATTAAGGCTCTAGGATGTGCATAGGAGGGCTGCAGGACTTGTGAATTATGGCTCTAGGATGTGTGCAGGAGGGATGTAGGATGGGTGAAGGAGGGCTCTAGAATGTGTGTACGAAGGGTTTATGACATATGCAGGAGGACTGTAGGATATGTGTTGTAGGCCTCTTGGTTATGTGTAGGAGGATCTAGGATGTGTGCTGGAGGGCTGTAAGACGTGTGAAAGAGAGCTCTAGGATGTGTGTAGGAGTGCTCCACGACATGAGCAGGAGGGCTCTAGGTCATGTGTAGGAGGGATGTAGGACTTGTGAAGGAGGGCTCTAGAACGTGTGTCGAAGTGCTCCAGGACATGTGTAGGAGGGCTGCAGGACGTGTTCAGGAGGTCTGTAGGGTGTGTGAAGTAGGGCTATAGGACGGGTGAAGGAGGGCTATAGTACATGTGAAAGAATGCTGTAGGATGTGTGCTGGAAAAACTGTAGGACGTGTGTCAGAGGGCTCAGGGACGTGCGTAGGAGGGCTCTAGGATGTGTGCAGGAGGTGTGTAGGATGTGTGCAGGAATGCTGTAGGACGTGTGCGGGAGGGTTGTAGGATGTGTGCAGGAGAGCTCTAGGATATGTGTAGGAGTGTTCCAGGACGTGTGTAGGAGGGCTCTAGGATGTGTTTAGGAGGGTTCTAGGATGTGCGTAGGAGGGCTGCAGGACTTATGAATTAAGACTCTAGGATTGTGTAGGAGGTCTGCAGGATTTGTGAATTAAGTCTCTAGGATGTGTGCAGGAGGGATGTAGGATGGGTGCAGTAGGGCTCTAGCACATATGTACAAGTGGGTTATGACATGTGCAGGAGGACTCTAGGACATGTGTAGGAGGGCTCTTGTTAGTGTGCAGGAGGATCTAATATGTGTGCTGGAGGGCTGTAGGACGTGTAAAGGAGAGCTCTAGGATGTGTGTAAGAGTGATCCAGGACATGTGCAGGAGGGCTCTAGGTCGTGTGCAGGAGGGCTGTAGGATGTGTGAAGGAGGGCTCTAACATGTGTGTACGAGGGCATTATGACATGTGCTGGAGGGATCTAGGATCTGTGTAGGAGGGCTCTAGGATGTGTGTAGGAGGCATCTAGGATGTTTGCAGAAGGGCTGTCAGACATGTTAAGGATGGCTCTAGGATGTGTGTAGGAGGGCTATAGGTCTTGTGAAGGAGGTCGGTAGGACATGTGCAGGAGGTCTCTAGGATGTGTGCAAAATGGCTTTAGGACGTGTGAAGGAGGGCTCTCTGATGTGTGCCGGAGGGCTCTAGTACCTTTGCAGGAGGTTTGTAGGGCATGTGCCGGAGAGCTCTAGGACGTGTGTAGGAGGGCTCTAGGACATGTGTAGGAGGGCTTTTTGACTTGTGACTGTGGACTGTAGGATGTGTGCAGGAGGGTTCTAGGACGTGTGTAGGAGTGTTCTTGGATGTGTCTGAGAGGATCTACGACGTGTGCAGAAGGGCTGTACAACGTGTGAAGGAGGGCTCTAGGACGTTTGTAGGAGGGTTCTAGGATGTGTGTAGGAGGTCTGCAGGACTTGTGAATTAAGGCTCTAGGACATATGCAGAAGGGATGTAGGACGTGTGAAGGAGAGCTGTAGGACGTGTGCAGGAGAGTTCTAGGATGTGGGGGGGCTCTTATACGTGATTAGGAGGGATCTAAGAAGTGTGTAGGAGGGCTCAATTCTATGTGTACCAGGGCTGTAGGATTTATGAAGGAGGGCTCAAGGACATGTGCAAGAGGACTGTTGGTCATTTGCAGGAGAACTCTAGGATTGGTGCAGGAGAGCTTTAAGTCATGTGCAGGAGCGCTCTAGGACGTGTGTAGGAGTGCTCTAGGTTCTTTGCAGAAGGGCTCTATGATGTGTGCAGGAGGGCCCTGGGACATGTGCAGGAGGGCTGAAAGAGGTGTGTAGGCGGTCTGTAGCACGTGTGTAGGAGTGCTCTAATATGTGTTTAGGAGGGATCTAAGAAGATTGTAGGATGGCTCTAAAATGTTTGTAGGAGGGGTGTAGGACATGTGAATGAGAGCTCTACAATGTGTTGAGAAGGACTCTGGGATATGAGCAGGAGGTCTGTAGGACATGTGAGGTGGGGCTGTAGGAGGTGTGCCAGAGGGCTCTAGTACATGTGCAAGAGTGCTTTAGGATTGTGCAGAAACACTGTAGGACCTGTGAAGGAGGGATCTAGGAAGTGTGTCAAAGGGCTCTAGGATGTGTGTAGGATGGCTCTATGACATGTGCAGGAGGACGCTAGGACCTGTGTAGGAGGGTTCTTGGTTGTGTGTAGGAGGATCTAGGATGTGTGCAGGAGGGCTGTAGGACGTGGGAAGGAGGGCTCTAGGACGTGTGTCGAAGTGCTCCAGGACATGTGTAGGAGGGCTGTAGGACATGTTCAGGAGGTCTGTAGAATATGTGAAGTAGGGCTGTACGACGGGTGGAGGGTTGTAGTACATGTGAAAGAGTGCTGCAAGATGTGTGCAGGAAAACTGTAGAAAGTGTGAAGGAGGGCTCTAGGACGTGTGTCAGAGGGCTCAGGGACGTGCGTAGGAGGGCTTTAGGATGTGTGCAGGAGGTCTGGAGAATGTGTGTAGGAAGGCTGTAGGACATGTGCAGGAGGGCTGTAGGACATGTGCAGCAGAACTCTAGGATATGTGTAGGAGTGTTCCAGGACGTGTGTAGGAGGGCTCTAGGATGTTTTTAGGAGGGTTTTAGGACGTGTGCAGGAGGGCTGCAGGACTTGTGAATTAAGACTCTAGGTTCGTGTAGGAGGTCTGCAGGACTTCTGAATTAAGGTTCTAGGATGTGTGTAGGAGGGCTGCAGTACTTGTGATTTAAGGCTCTATGACGTGTGCAGGAGAGATCTAGGATGTGTGTAGGTGTGCTCCAAGATGTATGTAGGAGGGCTCTAGGACGTGTTAAGGAGGTCTATAGATGTGTGAAGTAGGGCT
>JAJEJO010043621.1:0-23950 GCA_020662805.1 Glaucomys volans | reverse complement strand
AAAAAAAAATTTAAAAAAACAACAGATTTTTCCACTGTACTTGGAATAAAATCTACACTCTCTGACCTACAAGACTCTATGTGAACCACTGCCCCACAACCCCGACCTGCCCAATTACTTTTCCAACCTGATCACCCCCAACTCTCCACCCCCCTTGTCATATTCTAGCCACATTAGCCTTCTTTCTGTTCTTTCACTACATCCAATTTATTTCTGCTTCAGGGCCTTTGAACTGGCTCTTCCCTCAGCCTAGAACACTCTTTGCCTTCTCTTCCCATGGCTGGCTCCTTCTTATTCAGATCTCAACACAAATGTCATCTTTTCTGAGATACTTCCCTAGACCACAGTATATAACTCTTACCCCTCTGCCCCACCCTCACACCACTCATCTATTATATGGCCCTGTTACTTTTCTTCATTGCACATCCCTATTTGAAGTTTCAAATATCAAAGTCCACCATTTTCCGCAGGCAGCAAGGCCCGACTGAGATTTCACCTGCATTAACATGCAAATGACTGGCAAACTCCCACTACTAATCCTTCAAAAGACCCTATTCAAATGCCCTGCCGGTGGGGCCCCCTCCGGCAGCTGTTTACCTCCGACCCAGGTGGGTCGCACTAGGATATGACTTCAGTCCGAGCGACTCCACCACCTGAGGAAACCCTACGCGGGTGGGGAGTCCTGTGACTCTGTGGGACTCCAGCTCCCGGGCTGGGGCCATAGACTGCAGAGAACAAGCCCGAGGATGAATTGGCTTTGGGTGCTTGGTCGCGGGGCTTCCTGCAAAGGCCTGGGAGGCCGGCCGAGCTGCGCTCGCCCCGCCGCCGCCGCCGGCCGCCCTTGGACCGCACCTCCGGGCCCAGAAGCCCCCCAGCACTCACCTGGTACTGCAGCCGGGCCCGGCTTCCGGCACCGCTGTCATCGGAACCGGAAGTCGCGACGGTTGCACCTCGGGTCTGGACTCGCCCATGCGCAGTTTGCGGGGGGGGGGTGGCCGTCTGATTCTCCTGCGGCAAGTCTTCCCCCTACCTCACGCGCCGAAAGTGAAGTCGCCCACAGGAGCTGACAGGCCTCCTGAGAAGCCTATCGGGGTCCCCGGGTCGCGCCCTAGCAACTCCTTCCCACGCTCCCAGTACCTTGGAGGAGGCCCCGAACCTCCCAGTCAGCGAGAAGAAATCGGGCCGAACCACTTGTTCGCCCGCGGGAATGTGCGGGGCTGGCGGGCCCCGGTGCCCACCGGGAAGAGGTGCACCTTGGCTCCTGCGCTGCAGGATTCCGCTCAGAAGCCCCAAACCACAGAAAAGTATGCCTGCCTCCTTGCTGTCCCCTGTAATTAGAAGTAAATTCAGCGCTGGGGGCGTGGCATGGGCAAGGCCGGAGTTCAGTCCTCAGTACCGCAAATAATAATAAAATACCTAAACAGGTATGTAAGGGGTCCACCAGTTACAGTTAGGATTTTTTCGTCTGCTCTTTTTGAAATAACAAATGATGTTTAAAAGAAAAGTCCTTTTTTTCTCCTTGCTGGTCCCACCTTTTTTTTGGGGGGGTAGTGGAGTCTGAACCCAGGGGCACTCTACCTCTGACCTACATCCCCAGTTCTTTCTCTCTTCCACTCTCTCCTCTTTCTTTCTCTCTCTCGCTCTCTCTCTCTCTCTCTCTCTCTCTTTCTTTCAAGTAGTAGTGGAGTTTGAATCCAGGACAAATTTACCACTGAGCTACATCCTCAGTCCTTTCTTTCTCTTTTTTTTTTTTTTTTTTGGAGGGGTTGGGGTCAGGAATTGATCCCCGGAGTGCTTAACCACTGACCCACATCCCCAGCCCTTTTGTTTTTTATTTTGAGACAAAGTCTAGATAAATTGCTTAGAGCCTAAGTTGCTGAAGTTGGCCTGGAACTTTCAGTCCTCCTGCCTCAGCTGGGATTACAGAGGGCACCACCATAACAGGCTTCTATTTTTTATTTTGAGAGAGAGTCTGCTAAGTAGCCCAGGCTGGCCTCTGACTTTCTATCCTCCTGCCTCAGTCTTCTAAGTAACTGCTTTGCCCCCAGAACCTAACCCTGTACTTAATCTGCCCACAGGCTAGTCAATTTGAGAATTGTATTCTGCCAGTGGGAAAGATGAGGCACAGCCTGTGCCCTGCTGCCCTCCATGTGGTGCCTTTTTTAGGTGGTAGGACATCTGTCCTAAGCAGGAAGGATGTATCTAAAAGGAGAAAGAAGATGGCCAGAATTGAATTTACCAGGTCCTCATCCTCTGAAGGGAAGAGCTAGAGACCCCCACCCTCTCCTCAGACCTCAAAGACAAGAATAAACAAGAATAAAGTTTCAATAGCTTTCCCTGGGTCTCTGTTTCCCTGATTTGCTGCTCCCTTTTATGGTTGATCTGGCTGCAACCTTCCACACCTCCTCTTCTTCCCTGCCCCCACTCCTTGCACAATCTTGTTTTGTTTGTTTTCTTAATAAAGCACTTGCACAATCCAGCTTTGTTTTCTTTACAGCCTTCACTTGAAATTATGTGTTTATTTGTTGATCTGTCTTCCGGCCCTTAACCCCGCCTCCCCTACATTTTAGGATTAAAAACTCCATTGGAACCTGAACTTTGTGTTCATCACTGCTAGAAAACAGTAGAAGCACAAACATACTGGGGAGTAGCCGATATTCTCCTCATATGAGAAAAGAAATCCTGGCTCAAGAACTTTCAGAGGCACGGTAGGCAAGGCCACGGTCCAAAGCCAGACAGACCCTGAGCCCGCGGGGGTGTCAGATAGAGCATCCTGGAGGTGTCTGGCGTTGCACCCGGATCCTGGGTGGTCCTGGCTCCATGCGGAAGCCGTGGGGGCGAAGAGTTGAATGAACCTTACTTGGGGCCAGGGAGCCCAGGCAGCCTCGAAGCTGAGCAGCAGCCGACAGGACCTCACAGGCTTTGGAGAACGCCCCGGGCTTCCCCACTTCCTCTCTGGAGCCCTGGCCTTCTTCCCTACCGAAGGAGGAGTGAGCAAAGTCAGGCTTCTCCAAGAACCTTGAAAGCACCGCTCACATCAGGCCATTTTAAACTTCATCAGTCTTCCCCAATATGTGGTTGTTCTTGTGTTCAGACTTGTTAATTTCACTGTGCAGTAAGTTTTACTACAAAGTTGATTTTATTATTCTTTCCTCATTGGGGTTGGTATATATTTGTTTTTTATTGTGGGGATGGGATTGCTTCCAAACAGTTAGCTTCATTAGCTGCTCTCCATTTATTCAGCAATAGTCTATTGAGCTTTTTGCCAGTTTCCTAGGATTTGATTTTAAAATTTTAACTCATAAAGAAAATAACCCAATGTCCATTTTATTTCAGAAGGCATGCTGCAAAATATGATCCCCACACACACACTTTTATAGTTATCTCAGGACCCCTTATTAAATATTCCTTCCTTACCCTCTCCTTTGCAAACTCTTTATCATGATTTTTTTCCTACAAAATGGAATCTATTTATGGTTCTTCATTCTATTTATTTTTACACCAATATCATATTGTTTTTCTTGCTACATATTAGATAGGTGGAATTAAGCACCTCTCACAAAAAGAAAAAAACAAAAAGATTATTGACAAAGTACATCAATAGTTGCCAGGGGCTGGAGGTAGGGGAGAAGTTGACCACAGAGAAGCACAGGGGAGAATTTTGAGGGGTGATGTAACAATTCTATGTCTTGATTATATGGTTGTTTAATACAACTCTGCATATGTCAAAACTCTCCAAACTGTACCCTAAAAAGGAAGAATTTTCCTGTGTGCAAATTATACCTTAGTGGGTTGGGGGTGTAACTCGGTGGCAGAGTACTTGCCTAGCATGTGTAAGGCCCTGGGTTCAATCCCCAGCATGGTGGGGGAGTGTAGAGAGGTGGAGAATATGCACAATTGGAAATGCAGCCTTCTTTGCTCTCAGATCAAGTCCTAGAAGGCAGAGATAGAAAAAGATGGGATCTCTGATGGCTGGTGGAGGTGGGGGAGTGGCAGGTAATGCAGCCACTGCCTTTGGCTCCACAGTGGAACCCAGGAACACCAGGTCCTGACCCAGGGGAGCCAAAACTGCCTTTCTGACCTCCCTGGCCAGACCCAAGACCGGCCTGAGTCCTCACCTCTTCCTTCCACCCTCCAGGTGGCTCCAAAACAGTGCCTGTCTTCTCTCCCTCATCTGTCCCTCCTTGCAAGTCTTAAATTCAAGCCAGAACCGCCTACCTAATTTGCAGGGAGTAGAACAAAATGAAAATGTGAGGCCTTTTGTTCAAACATTCTTAAGATCAAGACAGACGGCAACAGCAAAGCATAACACCAAGTATACAGTGCTTCCAAGGGTAGGGTCCTGGGTGCTATACAGGTCTTACAGAAAGCTGGTCCTGATTTTAGCCCTTCCTGTGACTGCTCAGGGACTCCTGTACCAGGGACGGATGTCCAGGATCTGCTGTCCTTCCCATTCTCCTGTTCCCCTCCTGAAATTGTATGCAGGACCCTCTCTGGAAGCTGCCCCATATAGGTCCTATGTCACCACCTACAGGGACCTGCACCCTCTTTGGAGAAAGGTTCCCTAATACCCACATCCCTCCAGTCTCAGAGAAATGTATTTTCATGCTCCCTTTCTCCATGTTCTGCTCACTTGCTTGACACCGTGGAGGCCTCTGTTGTCCTGTATACCTGAGTTCTTTTTGGATTCTCCTTCATCTCTTGTCTTCTTCATCTCCTGTCTGGCCCTGGTTACTATCTGGAATGACCTTCACCAACATGGATCCATGTTGTCTTCCTCCTCCACACACAAGTGTCATAAGGGCAGGGGCCTGAGGGACTTTGTTACCATAGCTTCCTCACCTAAGAACCACATCTGGCCCAGAGGGAGGCCCTCAATACACCCCTGTAGAATGAATGGCAACTAGCCCATGCTTGGCATAGACTTGGCACAGAGCAGGTATCCATGAATGGCTCAGAGTTAGAGCCTTCCCTATCCACCCCTCTCTCCTCACCTCAAAGCCATCCTACTCAGGGGAGGGCTCTGGAACTAGAGTGGGTTGGGGGAGGAAAATGGAGGACACAGCTCTGCTCCAGCAATGCCCACAACCCAGAGGAGATAGAGAAAAAAAAACCAACAATTACAGCAGTTTGCAAAGAGCTGATGGAGAGACAAATGGGGGCATAAGCACTGCAGGGGAATAAGGCAGTCCAGGAAGAACTTCCTGGAGAAGGCAAGAGCTGAGCACTTCCTTTCCTCTGTGTGCATTGAGGGACACCAGGGCCCAGCCCAGGGAGGCAGCTGATTCTCTGCCTCCCTAGCCAGGCCTAGGACTTGCTCAAACCCTCACCTCTTTCTTCCACCCTCCAGGTTGCTCCAAAATGGTGCCCTGCCTCCCCTTCCTGTGTCCATCCCTCCTTGCAAGTCTTTGGTTCAGTCCAGGACCACATGCAGGTTAAGGTAGAAGGTCCAGAGGGCTAAGTCAAGCTATGCAGTTCACTGAGGTTAGAAAGAGGAACCACTGTCAGTGATCCTGGAGACTAGAGAGTCAGAGGCATTCCATGAAGGGGTTAGGGGCCCAGAAAGCTGTTGTAAAGTGTAACACTTGATTGAGGTACAGAGGCAGAGAGCCCAGTGCAGGGAACTATCTATACTTCTGAACAGAACTGGTTACCTGGGCCAGGTCTGCTCCCAAAGGAGACTCCAGAGGAAGGCTGAACCTAAGAGCAGCTGAGGGCCCAGACAGAAGCAGAAGGGAGGGGCCTCCCCAAAGCAGTAGCCACAACAGTGACAGTGACACTTATGATCAGCTGGCCCCAGAGCCACTCAGCCTGCTTGGGGACCAGGAAACTGGTTTGCCCAGCACAGATGAGCTAACAGGGATCTGGTTCTGAGACACCCCAGCTTCAGCTCTCCCGCACCCTCCCCCTACTTCTGGGCCTGGCCTTGGTTTCTGGCACTGCTGCCAAGTTTTGGTACCGCCCACCCACTCCCCGCTGGCTGTACTGGCCAGCCCAGCTCCCTAATTGCTGGGTGGGGAGCTATTCTGCAGAGCTGGTACATGAAAAGATGGGCCCCAGCCACTCTGGGACACGTGGGCACCCAGCCTAACCAGCTCCTGGTCATGGAGAGGAAGTAATCTAGGCTTCAAGCCAGCACCAAGGTCTAGGAAGCAGGAAACTCAAGGGGCCCATTAGCCCAGAGACCTGGGTTTAGAGGGGCCTATGAAATGGGAATGGGTACTAAGGTTCGTGGGGACTGCCCTGCCTCACCCAGGTCCTTCCCCCTCCTCAAGCATTAGACCTGAGCTCAGGTGTAGACCTAGATGTGTCTCAGCTAGGCCCAGGGCTCTGTCCTGGACACAGGATTGACCCAGGCCTGCCCACTGGAGCTGATGAGAACAGGGCAGAGGAATGGAAGCAGCCTCTCTAGCCTCCAACCTAAGAGCTTTTAGAGGCCAAGTGCCCCAAACACACCCCCTAGGGCACACCCACCGCCCACAAACACATCTGCCATTCACAGGGCCATAAACACAGCATCCCCACGGCAGGCAAGTCACACGCCCCACTCATGGCCCCAAAAAGGTGGGGCCCATCAGCTCATGTGCCAAAACTCACAAGTGGTAGTCTACATCCCAGCAAACTCTACAACCAGGACCCACCTGCTGGGCCTGAGGGGGTGTCAGGAATGGCCTGGTAGGACCAAGGGTCAGCTGAAGGGAGCAGCCCAGGGGTCTGCATGGAGTACTTTTTTGGGGGTACGGAAGGAATACTGTGAATTGAACCCAAAGGTGCTTAACTACAGAGCCACATCCCCAGGCCTTTTTGTTTTTTATTTTGAGATGGCTTAGGGCCTCACTGAGTTGCTACAGTTGCCTTTGAACTTGTGATCCTCCTGCCTCAGTCTCCTGAGCCACTGGGATTACAGGTGTGCACCACCATACCCAGTGACATGGAATATTTCTAAGAGATTCCCTGAGTGGCCCTACCTGAACAAGGATTGGAAGGTGGATGACTGTGTACTAGCTCCCCTCAAACAGGAAGCACAACAAATTCAACCTGTGACCCAAACCCAAGGGCCCAATAAAGTGCCAGACAATTAGCACTAGATGCATGGTAGCTACTCCAGTGATGCATCTGTAATGAAGCTGAGCTTTCTCTCAAGAGATAGGAAAGACTCCATATGCACCAGGTCTCTGACCTGGAGGGGAGCAAAGTCCCAAGACTGCTGAGAGACTGGGGTAGCTGTGGGTTTCATAGGACCTGGGACCAGCCTTAGATGACAGCAGGGATGGAAGAGGACTGATAGTTCTGAGGCCAGGTAAAGAACAGGGGTGGGAAGTGTGGGGCTGCCTCTTCAAGAGAAAGAGCTTTCCAGAATATAAATTAGATCAAATCTCACTCCTACCTAAAAATATCCAATAGCCATCCACTGCTTATGGGGAAATGTTCCATACCTTCTGGTAAGATCCTTTACCAAATAACCATAAGCTTTCCCTGCCAAGCTTCTCCTACACCTTCCTAAACCTCCCCCTCACCCACCCATGAAGAGATAGGCACATCACAGCTGGATGGAAAGATGGTAGGTGAGCTCCAGGAGAGACAGGGCCCCACTGGAGCCTTTGGATGCCCTACAGGATGCTGTCTTAGGCTGGCTCCAATCCAGTAGAGGCCTGGGCAACCAGGGACCAGACTTTCCACCAGATGAACATTTTGTATCCTTGAAATGCCTTTTAACTCGCCCTTTTGTTTTCCGGTAGTTCCCTGGTATTGTTCCTTCTGAAAATTCCACTGGTACTGAGGAAGGAATTTCAACCCACACAGCTGCCAAGGAACTATGTGGTACTGGGGTAAGGAAATAGGATTCCTCCACTCTCCAACACACATGATCAGCAGCTTCAAGATAGGCACAGGGCACACCCTCCCAACCACCATGACTGTGAGGAGCTACAGGCTGGGTTGATCCCCAACCCTGACTATCCACAAAACTGGACTCTGCTAAGGGCAGGCTCAATGTATCACCCAGGGCCTCCTCATAGAAAAGGTGGTTTTATTCTGGAGGAGACTGTTTCCATCCCAGCCTCCGTCCATTAAGGCCTCAGCCCAGCTTTCCAGCCACCCTCCCTCATACTTGCCCTTCCCTCTTAGTGGCTCTGGATTCTCTAACCTCCTTCACTGGGCCACACCCACTCCAGGGAGCAAGGCTGGGCCCTGCCTGGGTGCTCCTCTGCCAGGAGGGTCTAGCCCTGGCTCTGCAGCCAGCACCCTATCCTGCCCATCTGCCCCTGGATCCCTCCTCTTGGGGGCCTCCCATCCCTGGGCTGGCCTCTGCACATTCTGCCCCAGACCAGGGTAAGGTAGGAGTCAGCCATCTCAGGGAATCTTGAACAGTGCATCTACTGTCAGCTCGCTCTGCTGGCCTCAGATCTTGGAGGACTCAAGTCGAGGGCTCCAGGGTGTGGGGGGCTCCCGTAGTGCCCGCAGCTCCTGTTCCAGCGCCTGATTGCGACGGTACATGTCCATGTAGCCCCCCTGGATCTCCCGCTGGTAGCGCAGCACCCGTTCCTTCTCCTCCTGCCAAGTCCTCCGCTCCTGCTCAAAACGTAGTGCCTGCTCCTGGCCCCGGAGCCGCTCTTGGAGCAGCTCTGCCCGCAGCTGTTCGGCACCACCTCCAGCCTCACTACCTCCTGCCTCCCCCAGCAGCCCCCTGCTCTTGCAGTCATCAGTTTCACAGCTGCCTGGGGCTTCCTCCTGAGGGGTCTGATCCTGTAAGCTGCGCAATGTCTCACGCAACCTGGCCAGCTCTGCATCCTGAGCCTGGGCTTGTGCCCGGAAGCCCCGAAGTTGCGTCTTCAGACTGAATATCTCAGCCAACTTCTGCGCCAGTTCTGCCTGGGCTTCCCGCAGCTGCTGCTTCAAGAGACTAATCTCTGCGGCCTTCTGGCACACCTAGGAGGTGGGTGGGAGGGGTGGGGTGGAGGGACATAAGATGAACAAGAAAGAGCCAAGCAAAGCAGGGTGTAGGGAGCCACTGATGGAGGGGAAATGGAGAATGGGACCAGGGCAGTGGGGAATTGGTGTTTCTGAGTCACTGGTGGTCTCTCACCTCCCATCGGGCTTCCTCCTCTGGCCGAGTGCTGGGGTCGGCCTCTAGAACTGGACCTGGGGGCCGAGGCTCAGAGGTCAGGCCCTGCTGAGCTCGGAGTTCCTTGCGCAGGCGTCGCTGCTCCTGCTGAGCCATGAACAACTGCAGCTGGAGGTTGCGCTCGCTGCGCTCAGCTTTCTGAGCCACCTCATGTAGCCGCTCCACATACAGGCGCTTCAATTCAGACAACCACAACCGCTGGCGCTCCTCTAGCACCTGTCTCCAGAAAGAGATTCATAGTAGGGTTGAACACATGCCCAGATTTCCACAAGGCTCCACCCTTGGATGCAATTCACCTGTGCTCCCATAGCTCACAATCCTAACACTTTGGCCACCAATAACCCCCTGGGCACCAATACCACAGGGCTCAGCACCTCAGCCACACATGCGTCCTAATCCAGGGTGTCCTTCAGTGATAAGTGTCCCCAACACATGGTCCTCCCAGAGATCCTCACTCTCTACTTCCTACACAATTCCCAGGCAAGGACAACATCTCTCCTACATCCCACATCCCTGCCATGTGGGATGTGGAAGAAAGAAGCCAAGACATCTCTGTTCTTTCTTTTTTTTTTTTTTTTTTTTGAGACAGGGTCTCACTGTGTTGGCCACCCAGGCTGGCCCTGAACTCAAGATCCTCCTGCCTCATGCTCCCAAGTCCCCAGTATGCTATAGGTACATGCCACCACACCCAGTGTTCCCAGAGCCATATGGGTGAGCCAGCTGGGGTCCCTCTGTCTGGCTCATACACCAATGCCAAGGGACAGAATAGGACCCTAGGATGGGTTTGCTCACCTGTGTGAAAGGGTTGGAGCCATCCTGATCTCCAAGGTCCCTCTTGAGCTCCTCACAGGTCTCGGGCAGGAGGGCTACCACCTCCTCTGCAGTGGAGCAGGAGAATTCATAGGGGGGTGGTGGCTCAGGCAGGCAGCTCAGCACAGCCAATGGCCCAGCCTCCTTGGGGCTTCTTGAGGCCCGGTCCAGGGAGCCTCCAAGGTGGTTAATGTGGCCTAAGGAGGAACTGAAGGGGCTGGGACCTGTGCCAGGACTTCGGCCAAAACTGCCCCCACTGGAGGAATCCGACAGGCTGGGCTCAGGCTCAGGGCCACCCTCATCCAGGCTGAGGGCATGCAGCAGTTGTGCACGGGCCTGGCTGGCCCTGGGCCCAGGGCTCAGGGGTGGGTGGCAGGCCAGCGTGTGCAGACTGCCATTGCTGCGCCACAGCTTCTGACCCTTGTGGGCAGCCAGGCTCTGCATGGAGAGGAAGCCTTTCCCGGTACCTGCTGCAGGCTTGAACACTGATGGGCGGATACGGCACTACCAAAAAGAGAGGGCAGGTGTGAGGGAGGTCTGCCAGAGTAGTCAACTCTGCTCTACCCTCCTGATGCTCCTGCAGTCCCTGGGAACCCTTTTTGAGAACATGGGGCATATACAACCAGGAGGTGTTGACCAAGGCTCAGGTCAGCCTGTAGCAGACTTTCCACATCTTAGCCTATCCAACTCTCACCCCATCCCAAGATCAGGGTCTCCAAGGAGGCCCCAAGCTGCCCATCTCCAACTTCCCTGTGCCACATAAAGGACATGAGCAGAGACACACCTTGTCAAAGCGACCCCGCTCAGGCAGTGAAGTCTTGCTGAAGTCACCAGCCCGAGGATGTTCCCGGTAGTAGAGGGTGGCATAGTCAGCAGGCTCGTTCCGAGGTGCCCGTTTGGTAGTCTTGCCATCCTTCTTGGGGAGATGCAGATAGCTGAGGAGTTCACGCTGGCCCAAACCCTTCCGGAGGAGCCCATCAGGCTGGCGGGAGCCCCGGGAACCAGCAAGTGCTGCCCGAAGTTCTTCAGGGGAAAAGTCCTGCCGTTCCAACAGGCTGCCCACGCTGCCCATGGCAATGCCAGCAGGGCTTGGGGCTGTGGCCATGAAGTTTCAGCAGGGCACAGGCAGCTGCTTTGGGGAATTAGGAGGCTCCATTAGGGGCAGGTGAGCACTCACTGCCCAACTCCCCAGATTCCCTAAAACCAGGCACTTGTCATTTGCCAGCTCTTCTAACTGCCCAGGCCCAAGAGAGGCAGATGTGGGTGGGAACCAGAGAGGATGTCAGGACAGGATTCTCAAACAGGCAAGAGAAAGGAGTCCAGATCCCAAAGCCACCTGCTCATCTAACATTCTGTTGGATATAGTTTAACGAGAAGGAAAAAGCTTCAGATGGAAAGCTTTTTTTTTTTTTTTTTTGGAACCAGGGATTGAACTCAGGGACACTCAGCCACTGAGCCACATCCCCAGCCCTATTTTCGTATTTTATTTAGAGACAGCGTCTCACTGAGTTGCTTAGGGCCTCGCTGAGTTGCTGAGGCTGGCTTTGAACTTGCGATCCTCCTGACTCAGCCTCCCGAGCGCCACCACGCTCGGCTCAGATGGGAAGCTTTTTATCCAAAGGAATAGCTCCAGCAGCATCCTGTGCGCAATGTGGAAGCATGACAAAGGGGTGAGGTAAGGGGAAGACCTCAAGCAGGAGGACAGGGGCCCATCTCCCAAGACCAAGCCAGCAAAGAGCTAACAGAAATGGACTCAGGCTGTCTGACCTTGCCTTGCTAACTCTCCTGCCAGGGTCCCCACCAAACTTGTCGAATGGGGAGGAAGCATAGCAAATCAGGGTCAGAAGGACTCTCCATTCCTTCCAATTCCCAGACCGATTCTCTATTTCGTTTATTTCGTTTTCTCCCCTTGAGATAACCTGTCCAGCCCCTCTTCCTGCAAAGGGTCAGAGCTCCCCCAGGGAAACATCTGGCATGGGTGGGGCTGGGGGCTACA
Organism: Glaucomys volans; assembly: GCA_020662805.1. Taxonomy (NCBI): domain Eukaryota; kingdom Metazoa; phylum Chordata; class Mammalia; order Rodentia; family Sciuridae; genus Glaucomys; species Glaucomys volans. Next base: position 12,020 of record JAJEJO010043621.1, on the reverse strand, counting down.
GTGGGAGGGATGCAAACAGGAAGGGCTCACAGGGAGGAAGGATGGCGATACAAACAGGAAGGGCCTAAGGGGAGGAACAATGGTTGAGTTTTCCGGAACAGGTGTTCAGGTCTGGGCAGTGGTGGGAGGCAAAGGGAAGGGGGCAGCTGGACCCCTGCTCTCCTATGTGTGCTGCTATTACTCCAAAGCCCACCACCAGGCGGAACAGGTCCATATCCTGACCCAGAGCAAAATCAACTGGTGTGTGACCTTGGCCATGCCCCTAACCTTCATAAGCTTTGGCTTCCTCATGCATGTGTACAATGGCAATGATAGCTCTTATCACAGAGGGATGCTGGAAGGATAGGGTGAGATAACATGACAAAGCACCCTGTCCAGGGCCTGGCCCAAAGCCAGGGTCAACATAGGCTGGCTGAAGCAGAGCTTAGTCACAAACATCGCCAAGTGACCAGGTTTATGGGCTGATTCCCACCTGTCCTGGGCCTGACACACTGGAGGGTGGAATGGGTGGACACTTAGGGTCCCCCATGGAACATGAGCTTAGCCCAGTGCCCACCCTAAAGTGGATGCAAATGACTTGTGTGAAGGCCTCCTTTTCTGCCTCCTACCCCCGTGTCACTTCTCCTATTCCAGAACAGATGCCCAGCAAGCAGGCTGCAGTTGAGAGTCCCCCACCACCCACCCAATATACTTCCGGGACACCCACTCCCGCCCCAAAACAATGGTCGTTAGGAGGCTCCATCTTCCTCAACCATTTCCAGGTTTTGTGTGTATGGAAGACAAAGCTCTCTGAGAGGGAGAGGGAGTGGGCATTGTGCCCCACCCCCACTCTACAGCCCTCAACCACACCCTGGGCAAAAATAATCTTCTCAGCCCTCTCTTCCCAGACCCCAGCCCTAAGGTGGGGGACAAGTCTGAGTCAGTACACCCCAGACCCAGGGGACTCATCCAGGTAAGGAATCACATGTGCTGGGCTCCTTCAGTGATACAACACTTCCTGTAATATAGTTACTGTCCTTTTCTAAAGATAAGGTCCCTGGGGCTCCAAAAGGTGAAGTGACTTGCCCACGGTCACAGAGCTGGTGGGGTTAGGATGCCTGAGATTCCAACCCCATGGCTTCCAAACGTCTACAAGGGACCCAGAATGTCACTCACAGCCAAAAGAACTGGAAGTGAGTCATTTTGCCTCATCTGACAGCCCCTTGCCATGAAAAGTCTGCTCAGTAACACAGCACTCTATTTAAAAGTGCACTGATCAGGCTGGGGTTATAGCTCAGTGGTAGAGTGCTTGCCTAGTATGTGTGAGGCACTGGATTCGATTCTCAGCACCACATATAAATAAATAAATTAAACAAAGGTCCATTAACAACTAAAAATATATTTAAATGAAATAAAATAAAAGTGCACTGATCTGTCACTCCTTCTTAGGGAGAGGACAGCAGAGAAGGTGGTCTTCAGCTGCCCCTCCTTTTCTCTCTCTGTGGGACCCCAGGTACTAATAATCTCCCTTTGCCATGCCTCAGTTTCCACATCTTGCCCTGCCTTCCTTCTAGGGTTACCATGACAGTCAATGTCAAATGGAGGTGAAAGGAGCTTGTGAACAAACTGTTAAATCCCATGTGACTGGGAGATTGGGATGTTGGCAGTAAAGCCAAATATGCCCACCTCACCCCAAACCCACACCGCCATGCCTTCCCCTGGCAATGCTCACAAACAACCAACACTCTGACACTCTATGTGTCGCAGCAAGGGTCTCAGGTCCAGGGGAGCTGCTGTACCCATGGGCCACAACAATGCATATGAAGATACGGGGAACCCACTCAGCATGGAGAAACCTATGGTAGAGGACACCGCACAGCCATATCATGCACAAGGTCAGCCACACAGCAGTGAGCACTTTCTAGGACACAGACATAACAGAGGAACACTTCAGCATGAAGCCTGAGGGGTCCTCCTCACTTCTGGCTAGGGGTATGTATGTGTGTCTGTGTGTGTGCTGGTGCTGAACAGGGAGTGTGAGGCCAGCTATTAGAAGCAGTATGGAGATTGAAGGGCACATAAAGTGCCCTTCCCTTTGTCTTTCCTTAAGGCCCCCACCCTCTACTCTCCAACCCTCCTAGATAACGTCTCTAGCTGTACTATTCAGCTTCCACAGCACAGTTGAAGTCCTTGCTTCAGGAAGGCTCCATTCTGCCCAGGTCTCAGTCTGGAGACAATCCCTTTTCCCAAAGGACCCATCCCACCTCCCCTCCTTCCCCCAAATACACAGACATTCCTTCTTTGCGTTGCTTGGAAGCCCAGGGAATGCCTGCTCAGGCCAGGGCAGCTGTGCAGGCGGGGCTGGAGAGGATTTGGTGAAGGAGGAGGGTGGGAGAGACAGCAAGTGCCATGCAGTCTCTCTGGGACTTAAGCACAGAAAGACAGCAAAGCAGAAGTGCCTGGGCTTCTGTGCCTGCCCTGGGGCCCAGAGCTCTGCACAGAGCTGAAAACCCACCACCACCCAACTGGCTAGGTTTGGACTGGACCACTAGAGGCACATCCTTCACAGGTCCCAGATGGCCCCTGAAGGGACTCTTCACTACTGTTCCCCTCCCATTTTACCCCCCCAAATTCAGGGATGGCATGGAGAACCCTAAACATAGAGACAGCCAGCTCTTTTGAACCAACCCTTGGTAGACAGAAGAGAGGACACACAGGGGGGCATTCCAGCTCCAGACCCCTTCCTTGAAACACATCGGAAGGGAGTACTGACATCCCTCACTTCAGAAGAGGAAACTGAAGCTCAGAAGAGGAAATAATGTGTATAACATGTCCAAGATCATTACCAGCTGCATAGGAGAAAGTGCAGCTTTCCCAGCCCTGAACCCCACACGGCTGAGTCCTGCCTTGGCTTCTGGTAGGCTCTCCTGAGCCTGGCCTCAGGGGAGGGTCCCAACCACCTGCTGGAGGATCAGCCCTGCTGAGGGGTGTGTCTGCAGCTGCCCCAAAGGAATGAGACTGGAATGTTCCAGCTCCAAAAGAGGGGGCAGTATGTGATGGCGGCCTGGAGAAGGAATGGGAGAGGCTGGCACACTCAACCCCCACTGAGACACCTGAAGAGGCACAGCCTGGCGACTAACCTGTTCAGTCATTCACAGGTGCACCGCACACTACAGGGTTTTTTTAGCCCTTCCACTTTGTTATCTCATGTCATCTCCACAACAGACAGTGGAGGCAGGAAGGGCAGTGATGACCCTCTCTGACTTAATAGATGGGGAAACTGAGGCCTAGAAAGAGGAAATGAATTGGCCAAAATCCCACAGTGAGAGGCAATCTCAACTACCTGTGCAAAGCTCTCTCTACTGCATCAGACTGTCCCAGCCAGGGGTCACCTTCTAGGGACATTGCTGTATTACGTTGACGGCCCAGCCCCCCATGTCTGTTTCTCCCAAAGGCATCTGCCGCCAGGCTAGTTTGGAAGGAAGTCCCCAGGGCCTGGGATCCCTCCTGCCGGGCCCTAAGGGTCAGGAAGAAATAGTGAAAGCATAGCTGGCATGAGGACTCTAAGCTCTGGAAGCTGTTAGAGGCGGTGGCGGGAGCCGGCTGGCGGCTTTCATTCAGTCTTGCACTTAACACACCCACACGCAGCCAGCAGAGGAGTCCTGCCTGGGAGGGCCCTGAGAAGAGGGTGATCACAGAGCTCAGCATGGTCTCCTGCCTCTGCTCCCTCCCCAGGACGGCCAGGCCCAGTATCTTCCTAGGGGGAGGGGATAAGGGTGTCTCAGTTCTCCTTCCGATAGAGCTAGAGCCCTAATCTCCACCTGGTCCTAGACTGGCCCTCGCTTTGGTCATAGGCTGTTACCCGGAATGGAACAGTGGCCGAATCATCAAGACCCAGGAATGTTTCCTATTCTCAAGTCCGCAGCTGTTGCCAGAACTGGGCAGGGGACTAGGGGGAGAAAGGAGGAATGCTGGGGTCGGGATCAGGCGAGAAGTCTCACCGAGAAGGCGGAGAAGAGGAGGTTGGCATTCCCCCCAAGAACTGTCCCCGGGAAAGCAGTGAAGGAGGCAAGGAATCCCCAGAACCACGGGAGGTCCTCGAGTTACCTAGGAGGCGGGGTGGGGGGACGCGCCTCTTTTCTGTTGCTCCCTGGGGCCTGACGCGAGTCACTGGGCAAGGGGGCGGAGGCCGAGGTCAGACTCCTGCGCCAAGGGCGCCTGCCCCACCCAGCGGTGGCGCTGGGGTCCTGGTCGATGCTCCAAGGAAAGCGCGTTTACAGAGGTTGCAGAGATGAGCGTAATCTGTCGCCAGCCTCTCCAGCGAAACCTGGAGCCCGGGAGCTGGAGACACCTGGGCGCACACCACACGGTGCCATCCCCGCCCATTTTTCAGACGGGAGCTTCAGCCAAGCCAGGGGCTGCAATATGGCCAAGGACACCCGGAACGCGAGAACTCGGCGACCAGCCCCACCCTGCGTGTACATCCTCCGGCTCCCAGCGCGCCCCACTTACCATGCTGGCGCCGCGCGCACCTCCAGCCGCTCCGCACCCCTTTGCGCCGCAGTTCCTTCGCGCGGATTTGAACCCTCCTCCGAAGCGCCAATTCCAGCAGAGACTGCGAGCCGGGCCGGAGCGGCTGTGCGGCAGGCACCTAGAAAACGCGGGCGGGCTGGAGGACAGGCGCCGGAGCCGGATTGGCGAGGAAGGGACGCGATCAGCCGCACTCTCTTGCCTGCCCTAGAGGAGGAGGGAAAACCCGGCCTGACTCACCGGCGCGCGGCAAGCCCAGAGACCGGCCCCGGCCCCGGCCCCCGGATGTGGGAGGCGGGGACCGAGGGGGGACAGCGCCCGCCCACCCGTAACCCAACCTGAGCCCCGCCCCAAGTCGGGGCGCTCAGACCAGCCCTGATCTGCCCGGGCCCTCGGTCCCTTAACTGCCTTGCTGTGCACTGCTGGGCTGCCACCCCTGTGCGCACCGGCTCGGACCCGGGTGGGTGCAAAGCCTCAAGCACTACCGTCTCCGACCCGGGTTGGTCCAAAGCCTCAAGCACCGCCAAGGCCCCAGAGGTCTCGCAGTCCCCGCGCCCGCTCCTCCTCCTCCTCCTCCCCTTCTCTTGTTCCTCCTGCCCTCACCCGCCTCCCTGTCTCTTGCCAGAACTAAGCAGCTTCGGAAGAAGCTCGTTAGGTCCATCACCTCTCTGATCCTTGCCGCCTCCTCTCAGGTAAGCATTATTTTCAATTTTTGAGGCTGAGCCAAAGTAATATTCTGAAAGGTGAAGAGATGCGCTCGACGTCTCTAGCTAGTTCGCAGCAGCTGATTTGGGCACTAGGGGTTTTTGTTTTTGTTTTAATGTAGGGGTAGCAAATTCAGATGCTTTCAGAGACCAAATAATGTAAATGAGTCAAATGGGCTGGGTACCAGACAACAGAAATAGATGGAAACAGAGACAGAGCTAGACACCCAAAGGCATTCAGATTCGAGAGTTGAAACACCATATTGTCCTCAAAAAGTTAAACACGGGGCTGGGGAAATGGCTCAGTTGGTAGAGTGCTTTTTCTCCCAAGCACAAGGCCCTGGGTTCAATCCCCAGCACCACAAAAAAAAAAAAAAAAAAAAAAAAGTTAAACACGGAGTCACCATATGATAACCCAGCAATTCCATTCTTAAGTATAAAGAATTGGAATCAGGTACTGATACACTAGTTTTTATAGCACTACTGTGCACGTTAGCCAAAAGATGGAAATATCCTGAGTTGTCAGGCTGATTTCCAAAATGTTATGCTAAGTGAAAGACACCAGATACAAAAGGCCAACTGTTGTATGATTCTACTTATATGAAATAGGTAAGTCCATTAAGATAGAAAGCAGATTTAGTGCAAGACTCTGTGGGAAGGGAGAAAGGAGGAGGGATCACTTAATGGGCATGGGGTTTCATTTTAGAAGAGGAAGTAGTCTGGTTTACAGGACACTCAGGGAAAAGAAATGGGCCAAGGAGGGCTGGGACAGCAGGGAGAGGATGCAATGGTGGACATTCATGAAATGACCTCAGAGAAGAATTGACTTGTCTTAACAAGAAATACCCTGAAGAGGAGAGGGAGAGGAAACTGAAAATAGGTGCCCAAAGCCCACCACCTTCCCTCCTCTAACCTCTTTCTACCGTTAGGAGTTAGGAATGCAGGGATATATCCAAGATCTTCTGACCCCTGTCCTACCCTCTTTCCAATGCTCTTTCCTTGCACCAGGTGGCCAGTGGGAAGCAGGGAGGAGACAGTCAGGTATTAAGTATCTCAGAACATCCCAGCAGGAGGAAAAAATCAAAAAGCTCCCCTGGAGCTTACCAATGTCAAAAACTAAGTGGGCAGGGGAAAGGGGCCAGAGGGTTCTGACTGAATGAAACACCAAGGAAGGGACGGAGCCTTGCTAGACACAGTGGTGCACACAGCTCGGGAGGCTGAGGCAGGAGGATTGCAAGTTCAAAGCTAGCCTCAGTAAAAGCAAGGCACTAAGCAACAGTGAGACTCTGTTTCTAAATACAAAATAGGACTGGGGATGTGCCTTAGTGGTCGCATGCCCCTGAGTTCAATCCCCAGTACTAACAAAAGAAAAAAAAAAGAGAAAGTGACTGAGCTGGCAGGTGGCACATGCCTGTAACACCAGCAACTCAGAAGGCTGAGGCAGGAGGACCGAAAGTTTGAGAACAGCCTGGGCAACTTAGACTGTGTCCCAAATAAAAAGGACTAGGGATGTAGCTCAGTGGTAGAGCACCCCTGGGTTCAATCCCCAGAACTGGGAGGGAAAAAAAGGTGCTGAACACCTAGAGAAGGCAGCTACAGGTAGGAGGGTTGGGTGCAGAGCTGAGGGGCTAGGGCAGAGAGAGCAGCCTGGCTCTCTCTAACAGGTGTCACTCAAGGAAACAATGATCAGGCCCTTCAGCCCCTCCATGCCTGGACCAGGCTGCCTGTCTTCCCACATCCTGCACAGGATCTGGGCCCTAGGCTGCTCAGATCACCCTCCCTTCCAGAGGCTGGGGAGGGGGGCTGGCATATATGCTTCCTACCAGGCTTCTCCTGAGCCCTTTGAGGCTGTTTGCCCTGGTCAACTGAATGGGAAGTAGCAAAGCAGAGGGGGACCAACTGTCCCAGGGGAGTTGCAGTTTTAGTCCCTTTTCCATGACCTTAGCACCCCTATGCCTTCCTCTGCATGGTCTCAAGCATAAGACAAAGGGCATTACATTGAACTTCTGGGTGTCCTCAGTCCATCCTCCCGTGGAAAAACTGAGGCCCCAAAATGCATCTCAGAGGGCCTGGAAACTGAGTCTGCCTTCCTTAAGCCTTGGAGAGAAGAAAGTGAATTGCACAGAGGTAAGAAGTCTGAAGCCAGCAAGAAACCAGTTCTTTGTCCTCTCTCCCCAGGCTTTCCTGGACAGTATGAACAAGGCCAGACTCATGGTGGGAAGTTGGTAGGAGGGTGGGAAAGGCATGTATTCATTGAACTTCATCCTCCTGGGTTTGCAGGACAGACACCCCATCCAGAGGCCACTTGCCCTCAGACTTGATATTATTTTTTTATACATTTATTTTTCATTTATTTTATTTAGAATCAAACCCAGTTCCTCACACATGCTGCACAAGTGCTCTTCCACTGAGCCACAACCCCAGTCCCAGACTTGACGTTCTTAAGGGGTTGGCAATGGAAGCCACACTGACCAGATGTCTAGGGATGAGTCACTTAGGGTACAGGCCAGGGGAATTGAAACCAAGCTCCCTAGATGTACCCACTTCCTAAATTGGCTGACCTTGGACAATTTAGTTTCCTTCACTGAGCTTGAGTTTCCTCATCTCTTCAAAGAGATCATAGTTGGAGAGGATTAAGTCAGCTAGTGCCTGGCAGATGGCTAAGTCTGTATAAATGTGAGTTGGTCCCTGGGAAAGTTTGTCAGAAGGAGATGAGGAAGGGTATGTGCTGTGTACATTCAGCATGTACGGTCATCATCATGGGTCTGTCACCTGGTCCAGGTAGTTTGTGCATTCATGTTGCTTGCAAGTAGCCAGGACAGCACAATCCTGGGGCCACCCATGGTGAGGAGAAATTTCCCTCATCTCTGTGGCTTGCACCTCTGGCCTCATTACCTTTCTTCTTGACTATTGCAACAGTTGCTCTGGGCTCCCCACCACCCAACCACCTCCCACTCTGCCCCAGAGGAAGCCCATGAGCCCACACATTCTGTCCCCACTCTCTGCTCCCTGAGAGTTGGAGTCCCAGTTTGAAGACTGGTCCTGTGACTCCTTCAGTCACTGCTATTGCTTCCATACACCTCTGTTCTGTGAACTGCCACCATGTCCTCATCTGTAATTGTCTGGTTGTTGGGACAATCCATTAAAAGCATCCACTGTCTTTAAGACCTGTCTTCCCACCCTCAAGGCAAAATCAATCACCCTCTCTACCATACAGCTCCTCCCCTTACCTTCTTGTGACTTGTGTCACCCCCAACAGGAGCCCCAAGTCCCTATTCCTTTCTATAACTCAGGATGCTATCTAAGCTGCAATTATTGGACTTCCATGTATACATAATTAAATATGGTTTTTCTCCTGTTAATCTGTCAACTTAATTTGTAGAACAGCAAAGAATCTAAGAGGGTGGAGGGAAGCCATTTTTTCCTCCCCTGCCCACCCCTTCCAGGACTGACAGTTGGCCATGCACATCTCCAACCTACCATCTGCCAAAAGCAACTTTATGGCTGTTTTCTGTCAGAAGGAGGAAAATGAAATAAGGTAGCCCTTGTCCTAAATTCTGGGTTCATCACTTCCTGGTGACCTTTCTGAGCTCTAGATTCTTGGATTTGTGCAACAGGACAAATCACTAAGATTAAATGTCATAACTCGGGTGAAGGAAACGTGCTGGATGCAGGGACTTGGTAGCTATGTGTGCTCCACCCTCCCAGTGCCTGCCCTTCACTCCTTGCCCTCCCTTACCCTCTCATCACCCTGAGAGTGGGCCAGACCTTCCAGACTGAGGGAGTGGAGCTGAGTGTTGCTGAAAAGGCAGCCTCTGAGGATTTCAGATCGGCAAAGAGCAAACCAACAGATATGCCTGCTGTCCTTCCTAGCTCCTGACACTAACTCCAAGATGCTCTGAGCCTGTGTCACAGAGAAGGCCCTGCACCCAGGCAGGCCCCCTCCCCAACTCACCCTCACACCCTGGGGTGAAAGTGGACTCCAGGACCTGGAGTCCTCCCTGAGTCACCATAGCTGGGGAGGGGCCTTTGTTCACCTGCCAGCTCTCCCTCCCCAGGTGACCTGGGGCAGCCCCAGGCAGCCAGAGGGGGTGGAAACTAGGAGCTGCCAGGACTTGCTCAAGTGCCTTCCCTGGGGCAGGGAGCTCAGACCTGCAGGAGCCAGCTGGGACTCCAGGGTGAAGGGCCCCGGAAGTACAAGCAGCCCGGCTGGACTACTCCTGGGTTGCCAGAAACCTGGGCCAGCCAGCTCCACAGCCAGGTCCAGGATCCATAGTCATCTTAGGTGGAAACAGGTTACTTTGCTGCAGAACTCTGGAGACATGGATTCCAGTTTCTCAGTTGCAATGATTTAGGATAGGGTGAGTGGTAGTGGGGACAGAGTGGTGGCAGAAGTCTGGGGAAGTCACCACAAAACTGTACAAATGCAAGATGAAAAGAGCCCTACAGATTGCTTACACAATAGCGTCAATGTACTTAACACTATTATATAGTTAAAAATGGTTGCAACAGTAAATTTTTTGTGTGTGTATTTTGCAACAAATAGTATTTTTTAAAGAAAGAAAAAAATCTGTTTAATAAAATGAGCTTGGGTTCTCATTTGGTGTTGTCAAAAGGTGCTGGTAGAGCCAGGTGATGTGGTGGTGCATGCTTCTAATTCTCAGCAACTTAGCAAGGCCCTAAGCAACTCGGCAGGACCCTGTCTCAAAATAAAAAATAAAAAAGTTTTGGGGATATGGTCAGTGGTTAAATGGTTGAGTGCCCCTGGGTTCAATTCTGATACTAAAAGAAAAAAAGGGTGGGGGGGCTGGAGCTAGAGCTCAGTGGTGGAGCACTTGCCTAGCATGTGTGAGGCACTGGGTTTGATCCTTGGCACCACATAAAAATAAACAAGTAAATTTTTTTTTTTTTTTTTTTTGGTACTGGGGATTGAACCCAGGGGCACTCCACCACTAAGCCACATCCCCAGCCCTATTTTGTATTTTATTAGAGACAGAGTCTCACTGAGTTGCTTAGGGCCTCACTAAGTCGCTGAGGCTGGCTTTGAACTCGTGATCCTCCTGTCTCAGCCTCCCGAGTGCCACTGTGCCCGGCGATAAGTAAAATTTTTAAAAATATATACTGGTAGTGGGACAAATTATTGCTTTTCTTTTTAACAAGGAATTTATCATTTATTTATTTAATGGTGCTCTACTAGCTCTATCTCCAGCCACTTTTATTTTTTATTTTGGGACATGGTCTCACTATATTGCCCAGGTTGGCCTTGAACTTATGTTTCTCCTGTCACTCCATGCCCAGTGCCTCTGGGTTGTTTTAACTTTTTTGTTTATTTGTTTATTTATTTCTTTGTTTATTTTGGTGCTGTGGATTGAACAGGTGATCTACCACTGATTTACACCCCCTGCTCTCCCAGGTTATTTTAAAGCAAATTCTAGACATTATAATATTTCATCCACAAATGTATCAGAGTAGACAAACATTTAAAATTGTAAAAAAAATAATAAAAGTGTAATAATCGTGCATTTATTTCAGAGTGAGGAATTTCACAGACGTGATTGCCTAAAGGAAATCTGAGGACTAATGATGTGCATGGTCGGCTGGTGGGGACCCTGCAATCAGGGAGAGTCACCTGCCCACTGGTACTCCCCTCATGAAAGAGAACCAAAGACCTCACCTGAATTCTTTCCCTTCCAGGGAAACCTTTGAAATTACTTGAGGGACTCCCACGTGTATGTCCAAGACACCAAAGTTTTCTGTCTTCTACTCAAAGAACGTAGCCCTTCCCACCCTGGCTCCTGGCTCCATGAAGTCCACAGCCATTGCAAATCCTCTGAAAATTCAGTCATCTCTCCTGCATGTGTTCACCAAAGCAGAAGTTTCTCTGTGTGCCTTCTCTATTCCTCTTCCTTCCTCCAGTGAGTAGATGTGACTGACACAGCCCGCCCACCTGGCTTCCATCCCAAACCTGCAGCCAGGCCATGTGACAGCTGTTGCTTGTCCCCAAACATTCATCCAGCCCCACCCAGGAGAGCCAGACCAGCACTCACACACCCTTGCCTGCCTGGTACTGCTACACCCCCCGCCCCTCCTTTCCTCCAAACCTATCGAGGCAGCACTTTCCCCACGCCTTCTTGTTCTACCTCCTCCCAGAGCCAGGCCATACACACATCCTCATGTGGTCTTCAAAGGTCTTGGAAAATGTGTTTTGTGACACTCTTAGCAGGTCCAGTAGGCACAGGACTGTATATGTAGCATAGAAAGACCACAGAATGCAGGCCCCCCCCCCGCCCCCCCAGCAACCTCTTACTCCTCACACAACTGTCAGTCCCTGGGGACAAAGAAGGCACCTGGCGGGGCATGGTAGTGCACACCTGTGATCCCAGCAGCTCTGGAGGCTGAGGCAGGAGGATTAAAAATTCAAAGCCAACCTCAGCAACCTAGCAAGGTCCTAGGCAACTTAGCAAGTCCTTGTCTCAAAACAAAAAAGGCTGGGGATGTGGCTCAGTTCTTAGCGCTCCTGGCTTCAATCCCCAGCACAAAAATAAAAGAGGGCAAGGGACAGAGACCATCATCCTTTGGTTAGGCTACCAACAGGAACTGGTAGCAAGCTTTCCACAAATATACTGAATAATACAGACTTGACAACTGCCCAGAAAGGGGCTCTAGATCTATTAGTTGCCAGGGAAGCCCCCACTATGCAGAAATAGCCCTTAGTCTGGCCACCAGAGAAGAGTGTGACCTTGGTGTGAAAGCTGAGTTGCTAACAGCTGGGCAGAGCCCTTCCTCGATGAGGACACATCACTTTGT
>JAJEJO010043619.1:0-10026 GCA_020662805.1 Glaucomys volans | reverse complement strand
ATTTATCTCATTTGATCCCATGTTATTTCAAATGCATGAGCAAAGGTATTTTAAAGACCAACTAATATGTGAGGTTAGCCTGTCTTTTCCAACCATAGTATGATAAAGACAGTGACATGCAAGATGGTATACAGAAGTCACCACGCTTGCTCCACAGAGTTTCTCATCATCCAACAGATTTGGGAAAGAGAGGTCTGCAGACTCACTGGGATTTATTCTCTTTGGATAGCAGTCTCTTTAGCCACAAAAACTTTCAGAAACACCCCCCCCCAAAACAAAATTATTAAAAAAAAATAATGGTTCTCTTCTATCCTAAACTAGACTTTATGTGAATAGGAACTGGGGGTGTACCACAAAGAGAAGTGGGGTTTATTTCTCAGTGTGGACATGAATGAAATGAATAAACAGATCTCTGATGAAGGCTGAGGTGCTAGTGACAGGATTTCATCAACAGAGGAGTGACAATGGTTTAGGAAGCCTAGTTTTAAATTTGCCCTACTCTTCAGCTCATGTCACTTTGAAAGAGTGAAAATTATGTGTAAAACTAGCTGTGGATGTTCAAACACATTTTTATACAAGGCAGATTATTACATGGTATTAATTACCAAGAGGTATGGAGTATGTCCCTCTGGGTTTGAGCCAGCACTGGCTCTTCTCTTTTGCGACTGGCAGGGGGCAGCAGATGACAAAGATAACCCTTACCATACACAGATAAATTTACTTTGCTTGATCAAATTCATTCTTAAATTCATGATGGCATTCAATTCGTAATGGGTGCAAAGATAGGTCAGGGTGCCTGAGGAAAAATGGCAGGGGGAACAGAACATGAAGGTCTTCGAATGCTGCACTAACAGTTTTCAGCTTCGTCTGAACAGTCGCTGGGTATTTATAAGCAGGTGACTGACATGACTATGTGAATTGTGCATGGTGAGATTTGCATTCTAGAAGAGTCATTTTGAAAATAGTATGTAGGTTGTCTTCTCTGAAGAAGTCAAAGTAGCAAGTATTGCATCTTTCTTCTTTCTAGGTCTTGTGTTAAGTGCTTTATCTGCTTGACTGCATTAGTAGTTAGACCCTTGGTGGAAGAGAACTAAATCACTCATGCCTGTGCCAGAGAAACAGGAAGTCACACATTTTTCCCCCTTGTTTTATGATGTCTCTTGCTGAAAACTGGGCAATCATTTGGAACAATACTTCAGCAAGCAAAGTGAAAATAGATGAAGTCCTGAACTAAGACATAGAAATAAATAGATGGTTTCAAGATGGAATTAACTGGTCTTAGTATTTAATTAAATGTTGTGGAGAATGGTCTAGAATCACTCAGGTTTGTGAATGTGGGAAGTGGGTGAATATCACTGCTACTAGCTGAAATAAGAACAGGTAGCTTATCTTGTGTGTTTTTGTGTGTATAATAGAGAATTGATATTCACATGGGACACAGAAGTGGGGATATATAGTAGAATGTTGATAAAGTAGACTTGTAGACCAGGAGAAAGTTTTGTGCTGGAGAGATTTGTGATTTATAAATATATAAGTGGTAGTTGGAAGAAAGCATCGTGTGTGTGATTGCTCAAGGAGTGGAAAGAGATGAAATATGGGGGAAGAAACTTAATGTTTTTTTGGTACGGGGGATTGAACTCAGGGGTGCTTAACCACTGAGACACATCCCTAGCCCCTTCTATTTTTTATTTTGAGGCAGGGTCTTTCATAGTTGCTTAGGGCCCGACTAGGCTTGCTTCAAACTTGTAATCCTCCTGCCTCAGCCTCTCGAGTTGTTGGATTATGGGTGTGTGCCACAGTGCCAGGTAGGGAACAAAACTTTTAAAGCAAAAATTCTTTCCTGTGTATAGAAATCCCACTAAGGTAGTACAAGAAAAAACCGGCTTTCCATATTGTATTTCGAGGAATTCTGGTTAGCAACCAGACGATTCTCACGCAAGTGGATAACACTTTGGGAAACATTCATTTATGGGATGAACAACCTGAGTCTGAGCAGAGGACTACTAATGTAAGAACAGCTGTCAGTCTCAGAAGTTAAGGGAGGAGACACTTCAAAGAAACCAGACATAAGCTGAGCTTGGTGGTGCATACATGTAGTTCAAGCTAACTGGGAGGCTGAGGCAGGAGAATAGCTTAAGCTCAGGAGTTGGAGGCTAACCTGGGCCACATAGGGAGGCCACGTCTCAAAACAAACAAATGAACAAAACGAAACAAAACAAAAACCAAACCAAAACAAAACAAAACAAAAAAACCCCAAAAAACCTAACAACAACAAAACCCCCCCAAAACCCAATAAAGCATTATCACCAATGTTGAAAATGTCAGAGTATTAAACTTCAGGGACTGAAGTCCCTTGACTATTCCTTCTGGATAGTGAGTCCCTACTGGGTGTTGCAGGCTGTGGTTCAGCCTTCTAAACTGGGCAACTCTATTTCCTTCCACTGCTGCCTGCTTCTTGTCATTCTTTCAATGTGGCAAATACCCAAGGGTTTTCTTTAACTAAAAACTCTGCCATCACTCTCTCCACTTCTGGACATGAATGTCCAGTGAGAAATTGAGGAAACTATTTTAAACAAAAAATCAGATTGGATATTGTCTAGAAATCTCCTCCCAAAAAACAAAAAAGGAGAACTCACCTTTAGCATCACCACTATCACATTGCATCTCTGAAATACAGAGACACTTTCTCCAGAAGTAAAATGTGGCAGTGACATTGGAAAACGTTAGTTTCAGACATCCTCTTCTCATATCAAATGCGTTACTTGAATCCAAGAGGTTACTTCATCCTCAAAATATTTGCTTTGGCTTCAGGTGTGAGGGTGCTGTGTTTTACTGCATGAAATCATTCTCCAGTCCACCTCCTCCCACCTCGCAACACTGCAGCCTTGTGGAAATCACCCACGGGGATTGGAACCGTTGAAGTGGTCAGCAAGCAAACAGTAAATGCTATTCATAAATCTCTAAGTCAAGCCTGAAGCAAACTTACACAGAACACTAGAAAATGAATTTTATTTTAAATCGAAATAGGGATCAGGAGAGATAGCTTGGGATTTGGGGATGATTAAGTGAAGGATTCAGTTAAGAGATTTCACCTCTCCAGAAAATATAAGGCAAACAGTCCCACTACTGACCTATAGATCTTTGCTGTATATGCCACAATAAAATGACAGATCTGATCATGTATTGCTTTAACGGGCCTTGGTACAACTTGACTGAGATGTTTAATTCAGAACAAAAAGGTCAATTTTGGGTTCAGTAACTAAGAGTTTTTTGTTTTCTTTTTGATGGAATGAAAATGATTTTTGCATAAAATTTGGTAATTCCCACAAACATTGACTTTTTCCCACTGAAACAATTGGCAAGAATTCTGGTATTTAGAGTCATTTTGATATACTCCCACAATTTTTCCTAATGGAATATGAATGTTGATAAAAAACAGCATCTCCCAAACCATCGAGACATAATTTAAAAATTTATCTCTACCATTTATTTTATAATATGGGCAATCACGATGGTGCAGAAAATTGAGAGTGGCCAAACAATTTATTGTAGGCAATCTGTTAAAAATATCTTGAAGGGTAAAATTAGAAAACAAATTAAAGAGAAATACGATCTATGCTTATGTGAGCACAGAGAATTCTTGGTCCACATAGAGGGGGGCTTAGTGCTAGTTTCTCTCTCTCGATCAGTCTCTCCTCCTTCAGCTATTCTCTAAAGGTTCATTAGGACAAACATTAATAAATTTCTACTCCCATCCTCCTTGCCGTGTGCACAATTTTTATGGTTAAAGCCTGTATCCTCCCACTCTTTCAGTGGATCTATGTATTTTACTGAACATCCATTCCTTGAATAAGAAATAGTGTATATTGCTAAAATAACCCATACTTAAAATTAAAGATCTTTATCTTCCAATTAATGAGTGTTACATATCAGTATTATGCTTCTCATGTGCTATAGAGGATAAAACCAACAACAAATAGATCTCTAAAGAGCAGAGAGAGAGAGTAAATAGCTGAGCTCTGGCTTGCAGAATACTGCTGGGACAACTGCTTTGGACTCAAATGAAATGTTTGAAAAGGGTGTGAATAGGACAGTAGAAAAAAATACTTTGCTTAGCCGCACACCTATTTTCCTCTGGCTATGGGTTCTTGTGAGATGGACTTCTTCCATTAGAAATCTCCCTGCCTTGAACTTTCTAACACAAAGCTAAACACCAACACCAAAGGAATGGGATTTGGATATGTTTGAAACACAGTAATTGCTAAATATGTAATTCTTGCCTGGAATAGGGTAACAAAAAGTACATAGTGATTACAGTGATCCAGTCCATTTATTTGTTCTTAAAATTATATGCATGAAGAAATATAATTATGAAGCATAACTACATGTGCTTTCAGGGAAACAAGTTTCTATCTGATTTCTGGGTAGAATTTGTTGGATTTTACCCTCCACCTAAATCTTTAAAGTTAGGAATTAGGTGAACAAATTAACATATACAATTGGAAAGTCATTTTGTTTTGAGGGAAATAAAAAGAGCTTATTTTCAAGTTTTCTTCCAAATGTAGGACTGTTGATGTGCAGGCCCCTTCCTTGAGTGTCTACTTAAGTTTGCTTGTTTGTCTGGTTTTAGATTTATCTTTTATCACATCTCAGGAAAGAGGTAGCTACTGCTCCTCTGAATCTGAGAACAATTGGCTGGCTCGATGGAATCAAGCTGGCAATCCTATCCTCTGTAAGATGAAGTGGGTTTAATGGCCAGATGGGAAGATTTTGAGGCAGTGGCCAGGAAGATAAGATCAGAGTGACTTAAAATGTCAAAGCAGCATGCATCGTTGAAATGCTTTCTCCAGGAACATTAAAAACCAACATTGTCAGGAAAGTAAGCGTTATTTTTCAAACTCCATTTGACAAATAGATCTTTTATTTCTCTGCAGGAGAAAAGCTTCTGACAATGTTATTCATAATTAGCTTGCTTATTTTCATATACTTGAAAGTAAAAAAAAATCGTACATCACTGAAACTAAAAGGAAGTGAAAAATGTTGTTATGTATTTTTGCTAGCTGTCACTAGCAACCTACATATGGCATAGCAGTCTTAGTGCAAGGTGTATTCAATTCAAAAGCTAATGTGTATCCTAGGCCTTTGGTGGGATCACACTGAACCTGGAGGATTGCTTTCCTCTATGCTGTTTTTTTGATTATTTTGAAACAGCTTTATATCTTAAAATTTAAATTTCCAGGATGCACATGGAGAGATATTTAAAGTCATACTTTCTAATCATCAGGGAGCCATAAGTCATCATAGTTATTATTATTGTTGCCTTACATAGAAAATTTATTTATTTAAAAAGTTATATTTATGATTATTGTTGAGCAATGTACTGGACACCACTGTGTCTGACACTATTGTAACAAATTTTGCTTACGTTTTTCTAGTTGCCCTGAAGGGGCTTTTGGTTTAGTGGGAGAAACAGAGAAGTCAATGGACAGTTGTAAGTGGCACAACAGCTGTAACCATGAGGATGAGTGCAGTGTACAAAAGACACAGAGGCTAGGTTCAGACTTCAGTTAAGAATTCCAAGAGAAGGAGATTATTTGGCTTAACGGTGAATCTAAATATTCAGACAAAGAGAGGGATGATAGAGGAGGGTATATAAAATTCCTAGGAGTAAGGAGATGCTGGGGAGCTACAATCAGGAATAGTAGAAACATTGGGAGGAAGGGAGGAGAAGTCAGGGGCAAACCTAGAGAGGTAAGCAGGGATGATCCCAGACAAGTCCTGGAGGAGCTCCTGAGACCCATGGGGATCCACTTTAAAGTGAAAATGGAAAAGGCATAGTTACAGAAATCAAGGGCATTTCAGTCAAATGTGCAAACTGGACTCACCATACTGTCTCCCAAACCTCTATCTCACATCTCGGTTAAAGATGATTCCACCTGCCATTAGCCCAAGTGTCATCTTTGACTCTGTCATTCTCTCACAGCCTACTCTGGATATCAGGAAGCCTTGTAACCTCCAAAACAGATCCAGAATCTAACTGCTTCTCTGAACCTCCATTGGCTTTACTTAAATCCTTGACTCTATCACCTCTTGCTTAGATAATGGGAAGGATTCCAACTCTTTTTCTGTACCATCACCTCCTCCTGACCACTACCACCCTAAGCTGGTCTGTCCAAGTCATCTCAATCTTAACTTCTTTTTTGTCTGATTATTCTATCGTTCCTGTGAGAGTTTTGTTAGAAACTACCACTATAACAATGGATCTTCCTTGTTCTCTTACAAATTTCTAGAACAAGCTATGAGGTACAATTGTATTTAGAACTGTAGTATTTTCTTATCATATTACCATTATGAAATCTCTCTGTTTCTAGTGGAGCTATTACATGTGAGGTTCCCATTCTGTTATTAATATAGGAATACTAGTTTGGCTTTGGTTAGTATTTGCACAGTATACTTTTTCAATTTTCTAGTCAGGAAGACTAAAATCACAGATATTTCAAACAAAATATTTAATAAGGAGAATTAGGTACACAGGTTTGGAGAGGTACACAGGTTTGGAGAGATTTGCTTGTGTGTGTGTGGGTGTGTGTGTGTGTGTGTTTATGTGTGTGTTTGTGTGTACTGGGGATTGAACCCAGGGGTGCTTAACCACTGAGCCACATCCCTTGTCCTTTTTTATATTTTATTTAGAGACAGAGTTTGTTTAGAGTCTTGTTGAGTTACTTAGGACCTTGCTAAATTGCTGAGGCTGGTTTTGAACTTGAAATCCTCCTACCTCAACCTCCAGAGCTGCTGGGAATGCAGGTATGGGTCACTGGACCTGGCTAGAATTTTGCTTTTTAAGAAGTTGAGCCTAGCAGTTTTTTTTTTTTTTTACATTAGAGAATTTAGATTCCATTGCATATAATTATTATTACATTAATTACTGGTACTTTTGGATTTACCATCTTGCTATTTTCTTTTCATTTATCCTAAAACAGGATAAATAAAAAACAGGATGAGATAAAATGTTTTTAAATCTCTTTTACCACCCCTTTTTTCAAATTAACTATTATTTTTTTTATTGCATTTCTCTCCTTCAATCAGTTTAGTAGTTTCACATTCTTTTACAGTTCTTTTTGTGGCTATTCTATGGTTTACAGCATGAATATTTTACATGTGGAAGCTAATAGTAATTAACCTTTCCCTTCTTCCCAACCCATAAATTGGGTATTAAGCACCTCTCACTGCATCTCTGGCTCTGAGTTTCAGTTTTCAACCCGTATCCTCTGTGCTTATTGAAAGCTGTGCCCAGTCGTTCAGCCTCAGAAATCTCTTCCTACAAAAGACATCAGCCTCTAAGAGAAAAGTGCTCCCAAATGTCAAGCTAACTTTTAAACTCTCTTCTACTTCCAAATATGCCCCTATAATTTTCCACTGCCTTTTCAACTCTCCAATGTTTTCAAAAGACTTTTTTAAAAAAATTCTGCTTTTCTAGTTCTCAGCAGGATTGTTCTGAATTGCTTCATCCACTACAACAGAATATGGAACCTTTTTGCAATCTGTTCTCCTTAGAGAATATTACAAGTCAGATCTTATTCCTTAACTAAAACTTCCAATGTATCCTCATCTCATTCAGAGGAAAGGCTGAAGTTCTCTTGGAGTCTCCCTCACCCATCTCCCCTGAGCTTCTCTCCTGGGGTCCCTTCACTTCTCACCAGCAACATTGGCTTTCTTGACTTTTCTCAGGCTAGGACCAGATATTTTTCACACTTAACTCCTTGCCCCACCCACCGACTTCTCAAATATGTGCTCATGTGTTGCTTTCTCAGTGAGCTTTCACCTAATGATTCTATTTAAAATTTTATTGTTTAACCACTACCTATACTCTAGTGTATTTTTCTCCTTAGTAATTATTAACTCTAATATATTCTTTGGCTCATTTATTGTTATTGCTTTTTATCTGTTTTTATCCAGTAGAATATAAATTCCAAAACTATAAAGATACTTAAAAAAATCACTCTCAGAATGTAGAACAGTCCTTGGCATACTGAGCACCTTGGTGCTCAATAAATATTTACTTATTTAATTTCTTTTTGTAGCACCAGGAATTGAACTAATGGCGTTGTGTATGATAGGTAGCCCTCTGCCACTGAGCTATATCTCCAGCCCATCAATAAATATTTCTTAAATGAAATAAGTACTATAGTTATTAGTAGGGCAAGATTCTGGATTTAGATCTCAGACATCTTAGGGAAGCAGAATTAACAAGTTCTGTTGGAAAATTGTGTGGGAATGGTAATGTTGGAGGAGTGTAGCATAATAGTCACACTTCTGGCTTAGGAAACTCTCTGTTCCTCTAAACAGACACAACCATTATTTAGCGAAAGGAATTCACCACCTTTTTCTTCTCTGATTCCATCTTACTGGGTAGATGTCTCGTGTCACTGTTTAACTTTCAGGCAATAACTGTATTAATGATGTTCAGTAAGATACTACCAATGAGGTCACAGGTCAAAATGGGTCCTGAGGGAATATACATCTGTTAAATTCAGATAAAATTTCCTAAATGTCAATTAAGTGGCAGAAATGGTAAGTGCTACTTATGTTGAAAGGATGGTTTGAGAGTTTGTAAAAGGTCATAGAAAAGAAATAATTTTTCATTTATTGAATAACATTTGGATAGGGGTTGGCTATTAGAGATTGTTTTTTCAGCTCAAATGGAACATGGGAATAAGTATAAATGTGTATAGATAGAAATGTGTTAAATGGAATGGAGTTTGGAAAAGCTTAGAAAATTGGAATGGGGCATGCAGGATAAGCGTATTTGTGGAAGTGAAGATCTTTAAATTGCTTTTGAGAGAGATGAGTACATCAATTTAAAGTGACATGATTTATAATTATGCATCAAGTTTATTTAGGAGAAACATGGGAGGTGAGGCTAGAGAATACCTGATAGACAAACATATGGTTTATTTAGTCTATTTTAATACTCAGGCATTTTTGAATAATGTGATGTTATTTGATATAAATTTATGCACTTAATAGATTCAGTCAACAATATATCCTTCACATTATATGAATATGCCATTTATTTTTAAAAGTAACAAATAGGATTTCCATTGAGATAGGGCATGCAGTTTTTGTTCTTTGGAACCTGATTTCTTCTCTATGACCCTTTCTACATTTCTGAAAACTGCTTAAGATGGAAAGCCAAACAGAGAATCCTCATTCTTTAGAAACAGGTCAGAAAAACTATCCAGTTTATTAAAACAAAGAGACAGAGTGAAAAACACAAAGTGGACCATGTATAAATGAAAGTCAATTGAAAAGTAAAAATCTTACAATCTTATGTTAGTTATTAAACTCCTTTGGAGCATTAAAGGAAGTCATTTGGCTTCCTGTGGAATCATACATGAATCATATCAGTTAAATTCATGTAATTTGACCTGACCAACTCCTACCTTTTTGGATTTCTGGGGTGTGGGCTTGTCCTCTTCAGCAGTCTCAAGTAACTTGATGCAGAAGAAGAACTCCTCATGACTGAATGTGCCTCATAAATATCAACAATCTTGGGTAAGTTGATTAATCTCTCTTTCTTGTGTTAGGGAATATAAACCAGGGCCTTGTGCAGGCTAACCATGTGCTATTCCTGTGAGCTATACCTTCAACCCCAATTTATTTCTTTAAGCCTCAGTTTCCTAATATGGAATATCAAAGAATTGAATAATATGCTCACTATATCGCTTTCAACTATAACATTGAAATTCTGTAGAAATTCTTCTATAGAAATCTGTCCATGGAACCTGTACTTTGCTTGGGTCTTTGACTGGCTACATCAGAGGATGACCAGAACATGACCCAAGATTTTGTATCACTAGAGCAGTATTTGTAGAAGAGCTTACTTAATAAAGCAAACAACTAAACTTGATATACCTAGGTTCATTCCTGAAGTAAACAATTAAGTGAGACACCTGATCCTGTAAATGCCATCACGAGCCCTCTTTAACTGGGTGCCATCCCTGAGGAAAAGAATATTGTCCAAGT